>JAMKCH010023000.1:0-21161 GCA_023653785.1 Ophioderma brevispina
TTTTATTCCTTCTTCAAAACACTTTCTCTGCTAAAAGATCTCTCGCAAATCACTTAAGAATTCAGAGGTTTTAAACATTTTCTTCAGATTTCCAATATATTGCATATTAATTCAAATCATATACCTTCTCCTTCTACATCCCGTTTCTATCATCCCTACAAAGTCCTGGCAATTTGTGTGGTCAAACCTAAACAAATAAGTAAACAAAATGCTACACTATATAAGACAACTGGCATGGCTACCAAAGCAATATGTAGGGCGGTGCCCTCATAAAAATGGTGCAATTATGATTTTATGACAAGGAGAACTTGGGGCTATTACACAGTGAGGAAACATCAACAAATCCATTAGGTAGGTAATATGAACAAAGGAGGTCTTTTTTCACCTTTTAGATGCTGGCTCTTAAATTCAGCATGACTTGCAAGTAATTTTCTCTACTTAAGACGTTTTGGTTTGGTTCTTGAGAAGTACTGGAAGAGCTGCAAGAGTGTGGGATTCACAAGAAATGAACTGTTAACAATTTGATGATCTGCCGATCTATTTGCACTTTTTAAACTTGACTCTGCAATGTGAAAGCATTTTTAGTAATGCCAAATCACGGGGGGGGGGGGGGGCACCCAAAAAAAAAAAAAAAAAAAAAGTGGAAAAGGGTAGGTACATAATGTGCTGCCGATATGGGTCACATTTTCATGCCTTACTATAACAATGGGTCATTTTTCCCATGATGGGTCACTTTTTCAGGTCATTGCTACTATATAAATGGGTCCATTTTCAATTTTCAGTTGCAATTTACTATGAAAATGGGTTGATTTTTCTGATTTTCTGTAAAATAACAATGAAAACAGTTGATTTTCAGAAAAGGTTACTATGGAAATGGGCTGGTTTTGCTAAGATTACTATGAAAATGGTGCGAAATTTCAAAGCCAACTATATAAATCGGTCAAAATTTTGGAACCAACTCTAAGAATGGGTCATATTTTTGTACAATTTGGTCACTATAAACATGGGTCGATTTTTTTTATCCGGTGGATGCACACCTGTACCCAATTTTGGGTCGAGTACCCCCCTCCCCGATTGACGTGTGCAACACCAGATTTTGACCCAAGATCAAGTGTTACGCTTGCTCACGAGCAGAAATCGCTCACTGCGACTGGAAGTATATCATAGGGTTAAAATTGAATCCATTATTCCAGTTTAATGTGAGTGGTAACCATAAACAACTCGTATTTATTCTTGTCCAATCAAATTTGAAAAAGAGTTAAGCCGAAATATTTTGGAGATGAAGTGAGAAACATGGAGGCATTATGATGATACCAAAATCTCAGTTTTAATGGGGTGAGTGGTGTGGTCGAGGCTTAGGAATCGGGTAGTACCCGTTTAAACAGAAACAACTTTCATGCGAGTGAGAAACTGTTGAAAGAAGAAAAAAACTGTTGTGATCTACTGGAGCTTAGTGGAAATCCTTTGATAAGCTTGGCGTAAGTAGGCATTTAACCCGCAACCGTGACAGGAATGGAGTAAAGTCCACAAGGTAGCGAATCCTGCATTAACCCCCCATGAATATAGCCTGTCAGATGATCACAATGGAACTGTGGTTTGATGAGCCAATCAGCAACATTGTAAGAAAGGTGTTAGGGCTGATGAAAGCTAGAGCTTATATGATTGGTTATTGGAATTAATTTATGACGTAATCAGCCAATCAGTAATGGTGAATGAAGCCAGGTAGCACTCAGAGGCTTAATTTGCTGAGTTACAAAGGTGAGGATATTGCAGATATGAAACCACATAGTTTGAGATGCAGCAGACTGCTAGAAGAAAAAATTGCATCTTGTAGCAAAATATCAGCAGAACTTAGGTAATAATTTCACCTGTCTCGTCCTGTTTGTCTTGCACCTGATATCGTCATGTTTTCCTTGTTTGTTACTGTGCTTGTCCTGACACTGGGATCTTTCGTCTTTGGTTTCCCATTTCCCCCTAAAAAAGTGACAGTATATTCAAATTTTTACTGAAATGGTAGTGAGGAAGGGAAAAGAGTGTGCTTTTCAACCCCAAATTTAAAAAAAAATGAAACCCATAAACAAAATTAATTACAAATTCGAAGCCCTTTTAATTAAACTACTTTCAAATGCGAAACGTAACTCAATTGCTCAACAT
Organism: Ophioderma brevispina; assembly: GCA_023653785.1. NCBI lineage: Eukaryota > Metazoa > Echinodermata > Ophiuroidea > Amphilepidida > Ophiodermatidae > Ophioderma > Ophioderma brevispina. The sequence goes on from JAMKCH010023000.1 coordinate 2,155, forward strand.
TTTATAATATTATCACTGTTTAAGTGATATTGCATACGATCAAGTTTTGTCCAAAATACAATTTCAAGAAGTGTTGAGCATCACTAGCAGATATTCTGTGTCTTTATTATTTAAATAAATGAAATACAATTGTTGTTTTGGGTGTTCTTTTCCTTTTTGAACTCACCCTGTATTTTGGGTTTGACTTTCCCTGTAACATCAGGCCTGAACTGAAAGCAGCAATAAGAGCATCTACGTTCTGTTAACTACTCTTTACCACCTGTACCTTGTGTTCCATCACATTGTGCATGGACCAGAACTCGCAGATGTTACGTTCCGCTAATTGGTGTGTTGTTGCCTTTACAAAAGACGCCGAAAGCTGTTGCGAGCAAATGGCATAGAGAAAATAATGATATACCAGCTCACCACTGTCACTCTATGCTCATCTGCCCCAGTTATGCTAATGCTGGTACTGGTATTTCACTCTTCACTGGACTGTTGTTGAGCATTATTTTTGCACAGCCCCGGTATGTGGTTGAGTTTTGAGAAACTTGTGTACTCAGTTGAGTTTTGATTTATGAGATGATACCAGGGTTGTGTTTAAGCAGAGGCATCGGTTATCATCATCCATGGACCGTGATAAAGTTGTTTCTGCTCTGGTACTTGATATACATTCCTGTACATGCACTAAGTTGTGCAAAAATTTCGAATGGTGAAAAAGGTGGCTCGGCAGCTAGTAGTACCGTAGTCGTCATCTGACTTGGGCTACATAACTCCAGTCATGGCCCCCAGCTTCTTTGTAAAAGATAAGCACGTAACGATCGTGTAACCATGGGCCACAAATTGAGCTTTCACACAGTCACACATTCACGCACACACGTGCGATGCCGAGAGTCAACAGTGAATTAATCAGATCAAGGTTTCCATGCAGCCACTTGAAGGCTTTGGGGCATTGGGAAGCGGAAGACGAACATACTTGATTGGGGGGAAAAAGGCAAGCGTTTAGTGGGTTATCTTATAATAGCCTGACAGAGAACTTACTTGGAGGTATATTAGTATGATGGGAAATCCTATTGACAAAATAGCGGTGGATGTTAAACAATCAGCTATGGAGATTTGTTAACAGCACCTGATAAGGCATTCCTCTGTGCTGTGGAAGAAACTATGAGCGCAAAAGTGTACTTTCGCCCCCTTCCTACAACCCTTGGTGATCAGCATCCTGGAGTGAGGGTATGTATTTTGGCAAAGTTGGATTTGAATTGTGTAGTAAATAGGGTACTTGCATACTACTTTAGTTGGCTGCATTTCAATTTCAAGCAAAATGTAATGTGTTGGAATTTGTTCTTTTTTAATAAGCACCAAAGCTGTTTGTTACTACAAATCAACTATGTTGCTCCTGTTATACTTTGATTACCATCAAATAGGCGGGAATTATTCGGTTGTTATTGTTCTGCGCGTAAAAGTAAACTAAACCAAATGTGCTCAAGCGTTTGCACAGAATAGCGCGCGCCACGCATAATATACACACTAAGTCTCTTGCATTGTCTTGCGCCTACACTTGTTCTATATCAGTTCGCACTGTTATGAGGCCCGCCTATTTGGTGGTAATCAAAGTATAGATACTAATTGGTGTGTGCATCAATTAGTACTGCAATTGAGAATAGAGAATTTGTTATTGACATTTTGGGAATTATGTTGTTATGACTGGTGATTGTTGTTGAGAGTAGAATTTCTTTTATTTAATTGGGATGGTTCTAGTTATTTTTTGTTGCTAAACTGTTTTCTTTTTCTTTTTCTTTTTCCCATTTTTTTCTTTTTTCAAAGTTTTCTTATTTTTTGTTAATTTCTTGCTTTTGTTCTTTACCATTTTTGTTCTTGTTCTCTTTTCTTTTGTGTTGTCGTGTTTCTTTTTCTTTTTCCTTTTTTTTGTTCTTTTTCGTTTTTGTTCTTTTCCCCTTTTTGCTTTGTGCTGTTCCTGTTTCTTTCTTTGTTTTAGTTCTTTTTCTGTTTTTTTTTGTTTGTTTTCTTTTCCTCTTTTGTTTTTGTTCTTTTTCCTTTTTTTTATTTACCTCTTTTGTTTATGTTCTTTTTCCTCTTTTGTTTGTGCTTTTTCCTTTTTGTTGATCTTGTTTTTCTTTTCTTTTGTTATTCTTGTTCTTTTTCCATTATTTTCTTTTTTTCCTGTTCTCTTTTGCTTGTTTTGCTTGCTGTGATCTTGATAATCATGATAACTAATTAGGTCTAATATTTTTTTTCAATTGGTTTTCTAAGCTTTTCCCCTCACAATTTGTACTGCTGCTAAAATGCAGTTTTTGTTTTCCCCCTTAAAAGTGTGCAGAATTCAATTACAGGGAATTTGAAGCAGTCTCTGTAAACATACTTGAGCTTCCATGTAATTAAATTTTCTTAATGATTCCCTCATTGGGGTAATCCCCAAGTCAATAGCTAGTGGTTTACATGGCAAAGTGCTCCTAGTCTCATTCCCAGTACTTGGTGGGTGTCCCAATGGGCACGTATAAAAAAAAAAAAAAAAAAAAATTAATATAAACAACGCTGAACGAGCCGTGTCCATGTGGTTTCACTCGCCAGTGCGCAGCGTAGACTACCTCCAGAGCTCTCAGGTTGTCCTCCAACATGTCGCTGCTCGGCCATCCGTAGATAATTGGGTCTTACGCAAGAGGTGTTAATAGCCCATGACGTAGTATTGCATACACTCTATACTGTTAATACTCGCTCAACAAGTCTGGTGGAGTTTGTTACGAGCTCGTCGCTGATTGGTTGGAAAAATCTCAAGATCTTGAGACAAAAAAAAACATTGACTGACCAGTAGAGCATATTTCAAAATCCTAGGTGTGTTGATGAGATGTCTTTGTACTGAAAAAGGGCCGCAAACATTGCAAGAAATTCTTTTAAAGGTAAAAAAAAAAAAAAAAAAAATTTCCCCCTTAAAAGTGTGCAGAATTCAATTACAGGGAATTTGAAGCAGTCTCTGTAAACATACTTGAGCTTCCATGTAATTAAATTTTCTTAATGATTCCCTCATTGGGGTAATCCCCAAGTCAATAGCTAGTGGTTTACATGGCAAAGTGCTCCTAGTCTCATTCCCAGTACTTGGTGGGTGTCCCAATGGGCACGTATACTGTTAATACTCGCTCAACAAGTCTGGTGGAGTTTGTTACGAGCTCGTCGCTGATTGGTTGGAAAAATCTCAAGATCTTGAGACAAAAAAAAAACATTGACCGACCAGTAGAGCATATTTCAAAATCCTAGGTGTGTTGATGAGATGTCTTTGTACTGAAAAAGGGCCGCAAACATTGCAAGAAATTCTTTTAAAGGTTGTTTATGCTGTAGTATTGCATTTTGGTAAGTTTACTTTAGGTCCTGCCTTGAATCTTGATGTATGAGCTGCACGTTGTTTACAATCGGCCAATTGGAGAACTCCTATATCTGATTAATTGGTGGTTGACCTGAAACGAAATTCACCAGACTGTTGTGGTGAGTATTTGCAGTATGTTCCGCAGGACACCCACCAACTATACTAAAGTGCTCCTTGTTTTGAAATTTGTTATGGTATTACTAGTCATTACCTTTTTTGAAAAGAACACTTGAAAAACAATAGCCTTGTTTCTAACACTTAGACTGCCCACTGTTTCAAAGATTCACTATTATGAAGTTTTGCTATTCTGGTTCTCTGCTTGGATAATACACTATTCCAAGAATGCAGTTTTCTGAATGTTTATTCTGAAAATTAATAAAGCTTTGGTATATTATGAATGGATGCATTCTATAATTTGAAGATTCAAAATTCCAAATACTATACCTATCTTTTAAGGGATTGAAATCTGGCTAATGAATGGCAATGTGCGTGTGTTTGTCTGTTTGTGTGTATTTGTGTGCATGCACCCTAAAAACACTGGTCATTTTCGTAGTCATTTACTGGGTAGTAGTCAACTATGCACACTACTATGAAAAATTGGTCAAATTTTGACAACGAAAAGGGTCAGTTTTGACCACTATTTTGGGGTAGTGTTCATAGTTGACTACTACCTGATAAATGACCATGGTATTTTAGTGTGTGTGTGTGTGTGCATGTGCGTTTTGTCCACAAAAAAAGTCAAGAATAAACTTCTGTGGTATCCTTGGTCCAACTCCTATTGATTTGATTTTAATGGTTGAATTGCTGGAACTGGGAAGAGCATATTCAAGTTTCCATCAGCTGCTTTTGGTAGCATGTATTCACAGAGTATAGTTCCCCCTTGAACTCCAAACCAAAACTGGCTAATTAGTAATGAATGTGATGTGGAGAACCCCTAGGAATATTGTTGCTACAGTTGGATAAATTTTGTTTTTATGCCAAGGTCAAAGGTTATGTTATGTGAGTCAAGCTGAAAGATAGGCTGAAAATGTAAAAATGACCTCAATGAAAAGTTGAACATCAGTTGGAACCAAACTCAGTTTATGTCAAAGGTCACATATCAAGGTCAAATGTAATATAAAGCCTATCATTTACAAACCATGACAGCAGGTGACACATGCGATCCGAGGGACCGATGTATTTTTTGTTTAACACTCTTGTAAGAGCTGTAAATTCATTACTTTCACTGCTATATTTTGTGGACAATGCATTTTAACTTTTGCAGAGTACTTGGCATCCAGAAAAGGGTCATGTGTTTGTGGGGAAAATGTCAATGACAATAACTTTGTATTAATGAAAAAAGGATACACTATGTAAGGACATGGTTTACCCGCGTGGTATTTAATAAATGCCTTCTCTTCAAATATTAAAAGACTTTGGACACAGAGCTTTTTATTGAATTAGTCATGATCCTCTAATGAAAAAAATGTTGTACGTGTGAGGATGGGTGGTTTTCAGCGAGCTCGTTCAATGCTTTAATGTTGTTAATCTTTTGATTGAACGTTGGAGTTGGATGGAAGTAGAATGGTCCCATCAGGGAGTCTATAATGATTGGGGGGGGGACTCATCCCATAATGCTTCGCTCCTGCTATCCATCTGATTAAGGGCAGTATTCACACATCCATGGACTTGATGAGTGCCTGATACAAGTGGTCAGAAAGAATTTTTGTATTGTGTCAGCACCCTAAATTGGCAGCCTCAATGGAATAACGGATGTGGTGACAGAATACTAAATTCATCACAAATAAAAATTGAATCTAAGATAGAAAATTCAATTATATTTTGTTTCTTTGTTCCTATTTTTAATATGATGGAATTTGCGCCGTTTGCTCGATATATCATTCCAAAATGTAGGCTCTTCCAGAGACCATCCTTTATCATGGGGAAGTTTGAGTTTAATCATTACATGCCCTGGTATGTTGTACCTATGATCAACAAAGTGTGATTCAAGCAATAAGAAGAGTTTGGTTTGTTATTGGGCATTCCTTAATTAGAGGGCACGTGTGGTCCAGTGGATTGAGCGCTCGTCCCGCAATCCAAAGGTCGTGGGTTCGAGTCCCACTGTGGCCAACGTGTTGTGCCCTTGAGTAAGGCACTTTACCTCAATTACTCCTCTCCACCCAGGTGTATAAATGGGTACCAGCATTATTCAATGCTGGGAAAGTAACAGACTCGCTGTGTGGGAGGAGTGGCGAACCCCCCACAGCAAAACATAATACGGAGGAGTCTGGCCCAAATGCTAAGGAAAGAGAGATGGGCACTCCGCGCACGAGCTTGCTCGGCACGAGACTTTACTTACTTACTTTACTTTAATTAAAAAAGACAAATGAGAATGGTATGCATACCGATATTGACATTAAAAGCATTGGTTACTTAAGGAGTGACATCATTAATAAAAGGGTAATGATTGTTATTGTGTACAGTAGGTTTGTGTATATAGGTCATGTGTGGGCTCAAATAAGTGAGTGCACGTATTAGAAGATGCTTAATTTGCTTGAGGTTTTTCATCAGTATTTATACTTAACATGGCAAGTATAACTTTCCATTTAAAACAGTTAAGCTATTTGTCCTGTAGCTTTCCATTTAAAACAGTTAAGCTATTTGTCCTGTAGCTTTCCATTTAAAACAGTTAAGCTATTTGTCCAGTTTGTATGTCATTAAACAATTTTTTGAAAGATAACAGAATTAAAATGTATTCTTTTTAACCATTTTTGATGGAAACAAATATAGAGAAGCTATTATTTTCAGAGTTTGTGAATCAACACGGAAAGTGCGAATAAAGACAAATATATAAAATGTAATTCTTAAAATTTCTTTTGGTAATAAGAATTTATTTGACAAAGAGAAAGAGGTGTACTATCCTGACTGCATTATCATTTTCAACGATCTGACCTTGAAATTTAGTACATGGGAAATGTAATGAATGTTGTGGTTAGTGTTTCATACAATTTTGACACCAATGTGTTTCCAATACAGAATTTCATGTAGAATCTGAAAATCATGGGGTCATTTTCTAAAATGTGTTCTTGGGTGTTTTATAAGGGGGAATTTTTTTCTATAAAAAAGAAAAAATTTAAAAGTGTTTAAATTGTTTTAAAATTTATACCAATCTTTAAGGTTGCTCATAAGGTTTCTTAAAAGGTACAGTTTTGCCCATTTTACGAACCTATTGTTTTTATTTCAAATAGGCTTCACGAAGTTCACAGGTATTATTTTATAGAATGCTCCGATTTTGTTGAAACTGGATTAAATTGTTCATTTGTTATGCTAAATTTAAGAAAATGTATATAGATTCTGTGTTTCACCTTTCAAAGTGAGATTTTCAGATATGACTAGTGTCTCCCATTGACCCTATGGATCACGGCCATATTTGCCCTCTTAATCCATCAAAACGTCATTGACAACGCGATCTGTTTATTTTCGGCTTCTGTACAGTAAGAATAACCAATTTGGCACCATTTTAAAAATAAACCGATGAATCTGAAATTTTACCCCCAGTGTGACCTTGAACCTGTTTTGCCTTGTAACTCTTGTACTATAACCCTAAGGTAGGGCAAACTATACCTTTTCTGTAATCCTTGAAAGGATGAACATGATGGTATACTTTAAAACCAATTGTGCCACCTTAATATTTGACACAGTATTAAACTTTTCCCCCTAGAATACATCCAAGAACACATTTTAAAAAAATGACACCCATGATTTTTGGAATCCTCATACAATTTTGATTTTGAAAAACCTTGGTTGCAAGATTGTATGTGAAATTTTCACAAAAAATACAGTTCCACATGACTAATAGGGTCCTATAACTGACTGGTCAATGCAGAAAAGGCAGATTCACAAATGTAGCAAGAAGTTATAAGGGGTAAAGAAATAACTCGTATGATGCACATTACTGTACAATGTGGATAACTGTGGTCCAGCGGCATAACGGGGGTCACTTGTCAGAGTGGGGCCATTCTCAGTTTTGAGGCAGATTTGAGGCAAAAAATACCCAAGTACTAGTGCTTTGTGGGCTTAAAATGAGTGTAAAAATTCAGGGTTTAATGTGTTAAGATGGGATTTTTGAGGGATCACATGACCTTATTGAGGAGAAATTTCCCCAAAATGTTGCATTGTGGGGTGGGCTCAATACACCCTCTGGTCTTAAAGGTGCAACGAGAGATTTCAAATAATGCGAGAGTTCCTAAAAATGTTGAAAAAATTATGATTTTTGCCCTGGTGGAAAGTTTCTATCAAATATATACCCCATGTGAAAGGATAAGCTGAGAACTATTTCTTTGGTACAAAAATTTTGAAATTTTATAATTTTGTAAAGGAGCAAATACAAAATTCAGCCTATGTTTTTGATTGAAATATCAAGTATAATACAAATCACCTTTTGTTTTAATTTAAGTATTGCTGCAGAGAAACAAAGGTACGGGAGCTAATGAGTGTCTAATCTATATGAATCACTCAAACTATCACAGAACATATGACGCTTGAATTCTCTTGTGGCACCTTTAAACCTACATTCAAACCACCCCTCACACAGTCTTTTGGATTTCCTCTCTCCTAATGCACTTTCCTCAGTAGCATTTACCTATAAAAATCATTGAAAATAGCCCAGCCCTTACAGTACACAAAGTGCACTCTTTAAAACTCTTGTCAACACGCATTGACGAGAGAGAAGAAGTCAAGACATCCGAAATCCCGTGCCGAATGCTCATCCGTCAATCAGGCGAAATCATTAAGCCCGACATGTGTTTGGATTAGCGACTGTCAGACCCGCTCCTAATTGGTTGTGGATGTCGCAGGGCGGTCGTATGAGGCAAACTTTGTTTGGGTTTGTACTTTGTATGCCCATGATAGATGCACTCTACAATGCTAGTATTGATGATGTTGTTAACACGACTCAATTTTTTTCACGGTTACACTGTATATTGAATTCTGGCATCTGCCTACGCATGGATTAACAATGTTGTCTGCGGTGGGGCACAATTGAAAGGTTATATAACAGAGATCACTTTGTATGTACATTAACCTATTAGTTTCGGCATTATGTACCAAATGCAATAGATTTTTAAAAATTACTGCTTTATCAAATTTAAACTCAAATAGTAGCATTATTCACCATTTGCATGGTTCCATCATATATCTTTGATTTCAAATTATAATCCCATCCCATTATGCCATGTGAAATCATAAACCCATCCCCATCTGCCAGTGTGAAATCCTTAATCCCATCCCATATGCCAGTGTAAAATCATAATTCCATCCCCAATATGCCAGTGTTGTGAAATTCATATCCCATCCATTGCCAGGTGAAAAATCATAATCCCATACCCAGATGCCAGTTGTGAAATCTAATCCCATCCCCCATCGCAGTGTAAATCATAATCCCATCCCATATGCCAGTGTCAAATCATAAACCCATCCATATCCGTGTGAAATCAAATCCCAATCCAATATGCAGTGTGAAATAATAATCCCCATCCAGATTGGCCAGTGTGAATCATTAATCCCATCCCATATGCCAGTGTGAAAATCACTAAACCCATTCCCATATGACAGGGTGAAATCATAATCCCATCCCAAGCCAGTGTGAATGAAATCATAATCCCATCCCATATGCCAGTGTGAAATTCATAATCCATTCCCATATGCCAAGTGTGTGAAATTCATAATCCCATCCCATATGCCAGTGTCAAATCATAAACCCTCCCATATGCCGTGTGAAATATAATCCCATCCAATATGACAGATGTGAAATCATCATCCCATCCCATATGCCAGTGGCAAATCTAAACCATCCATAATATGGCCAGTGTGGTGTGAAACAAATAATCCCATCCATTGCCAGTGTTGAATCATAATCCCATCACATAGGCCGTGTGAAATCATAATCCAACCCATATGCAGTGTGAAATCATAATCCCATCCCATATGCCAGTGTGAAATCATAAACCCATCCCATATGTCAGTGTCAATCAATAACCACTGGTATTGGGATGGGTTGATTGTTTGACAATGGGATGTGGGATGAGTTTATTTGACACTGGCATATGGGATGAACCCCATCCCGTATTGCCAGTGTCAAATCTGAACCCCATATGCCAGTGTTAAAATCATAAACCCATCCTAATTGCCTGTGTCAAATAAAAAAGTCAAGACGAAAAACCAGACTGCCTGACGATATGACTCCATTTAATTATGTGTTTAGAGTAAGTGTCCGTTTATGGACAGTATGACTAAAAATATCCAATTTTGTCCTTATTAGTATTAGGTTGCTTTCGGGTTCGTGTAGGTTATGTTAGGATACATGTATGTAAGAGACCATCCAAAAATCTGATATTTTTTTTTAATTTTATGATTTAGCAAATCAATGATAGTGCCTTTAACCCTAACTCTAACCCAAACTGGGCTTTTTACGTTTGTATATGATAAAGGAATTGAAATAAGTATCTTCATGACACTTAAAATGACATGATAGTGTTGATGTGTCCATTAAAAACTAATACTCCTCCCTCCTAAAAACCCCTTCTAAGCTAAACTTAGACTTGAAGGATGCTGAAATTTTTGTTTCCTTGAGGTTTCCCCTATCTTAGAGGTTGCTACAAAGTAGGCATAATCCCTAGTAGAACTGCAGTTACAGGAACTAGTCAAAATAACCAATTTGTCTCTAACTCACCAGATTTCCCTCAAAATTAAATACCACTAGCCACAAGTTTGTATTTTCCTCAAGTCAAATAACCAGATAGGTCGTTTGTAGCAAAACAGTTTTTCAGAGTTCCGTGCGAAAAACACCATCTGCCGTGTTCAGCCTGGTAGTATCAACCTTGCGGAGTTATGACAGTGTTTGATTCAGTGTGAAAAAAAAAATGAGCTGCGAGTACCGGGAGGCTATGTTTACTATTGATTGGCTTCTGCGATTATGTTATGAGGTCACGAAAATGTGAGTGCAGATCTGGATTGTGCAGCCAGAGCAGACTAATGTAATACACATCGTAATGAGTCGGATGGGAATGGAGCCACACACACGGAGTATGCTACCCTCGCTGGAAAGCATGTATCTCGTAATCCCATGCGAATGGTTCCTTCTGCTTGGATGCTTGGGCGTTTGCATGGGTGGAAGGAAATGTATTATAGCTAATTAAAATGACAGCAGAGAGTTTATAGATGGGGGGAACGATGCTTTCAAAAACATGAGCCAACTTTGGCGTATGCGTCGTGGTGATTAAAAATTGTGACAACATACTTATAGGTTGAGGAAGGAAATCTCAAGTTTGAGCCCAAGTTTACTTGTTGTTAGGTTGAGTAAAATAATGGCCCTAGGTTTGCTGTTGATGGTTAAGGTCAAACTGTTTGAACCCAAGTCAATAACAGCCTATTGATGGCGTAATGAATCATTAACTCCGTCCCAATAACCATTCGGAGAGACATGTAAGCAACAGCTTTAATGTTTGTATAGGAAGGTCTATTTTGATTAGGTTACTCAAAAGTCTATCATGTTATGAGCCAATCAGAGATACTTGTAAGAAAGGTAGTAGATCATTAATAGGCACTATCAGTGATTTGCTAAATCAAAAAATCAAAAAAAAATACTAAAAATCAGATTGGGCATTGTCTGTAACAAGTTAAGGTATCCTAACATATCCTGCAAATGATAAGACCAGAAGCAACTTATAAGGACAAAATAGGATATAGTAGTCTACTGTCCGTATGGAACACTTACTCAGCGAGTACTGAATGGACGTCATATCTGTGACGCTGCCGTTTTCTTCCCTTCTGTCATTTTCAGTTGGAAAAAGTAAACTTTTGCGAATTTGCAGACTATCCTTCAAATTCTGCAAATTCAAATTATTGGATCTTTCGGATGAATCACTGATAGTGTTTAAATAAAAGCAGTTGTAGTGTATCAGGATGTTCGTGGTCGCCCACCCCCCCAGTATGGTTTGGGTAGGGACTGTGCGTCTGAGAAGTAGGCTCATATCGATACCAATTTTTGCAAAAAAGTAATCCAGAAGCTATACATGCAAATGTGTTTTTGGGCCAAATTTAAACCCAAATTTGCCATATTTTTTCTCAAAAGCTGGACTTTTGAGAAATCTGGACAATTTTGGTCAGATTGAGGAAATGGGCTCATTTTCCAACAAGTTTTTAGAACATTTTGGCTTGCGATAATGGGAAAATTCTGTATGGTCTCGGTGTTGAGTAACCTTCTCCCCGCCCGGTCCTCAGACCAAGTTAATGTCTTTAGAACTTCATGTGCCAAAGAAATGGAATTTTTGTATTTTTTGTTTATTTGAAAGTACAAACACTTAATTTTTTTATTCCAGTAACATGAAAAGATCAAAACAGATCATCCTCAAAAAATTTTTTTTTTTTTTTTTTTTGTGAAATGATAATTTTTTAAACTATAAACAACCGACTCGCTTACACGAAAAAAAAGAGTGATTAAAACCACTCTAAAAAGAGTGAAATTCACTCCAAAAAAGAGCCAGCTGAGTGACGAATCTTTTAGAGTGAGATCCACTCAAAAAGAAAGGAGTGAACAAAAATAACTCATAAGGAAAAGAGTGACTGATAACTCTTTTAGAGTGGACTAGTCACTCTTATAGAATTGTGATTCTTAGGATTTTGTTTATTTGGTGAGTATATATGTGTAGGTATAATTTAGCATACGTGACATGAATGAATATTGTGCGCATCATTGCATGATTCAGTGAGACATGCATGCTTGTGGCATGCGTGGACGTGTAAGATCAGGTAGCAGGGCCTGTGACATGCATGATGTGCGTTTTTCGAACATGTGTAAGCCTAGCCTGGCCGGGGAGCCTGACGCAGACGACGATCCGTATGTACGATGTGATATACAAGTAAAGAACATTCAATGCTTCTCCATACTTTGTCTGTATATGCTATGAACTGTGACCGACACATAACAATATACTCACCCGTGAAGAGATCTATGATTCTTACACTAATTTCAACTTGTTCAACCGTTTGCTGACGGTTTCACTTAAATCGTCCGCCATGTTGTTCGAAACACTAAATTCACGCGAGTTGCGGCTGTTTCTGATGGCTATTAGTTCACTCCGAAAAAGAGTGAGCATTTTCTCACTCTTTTAGAGCTAAAACCCAGTCGATAAGAGTTCAGAGTGGGCTTCACTCGACGAAGAGTGGGGGGCGTGTTGAGCCACTTACGGTAAAGAGTGAGTTCTGTTAACCGCGAGTGAAGTGTCGGGTTGCATGTTGCATTTTCTCGCTCTTTTAGAGTAAAAGCCACTCGATTAGAGTTAATTTAAAATAACTCGAAATAAGAGTGGATTTTTCACTCTGTCATTTTAAGAGAGTAGATGGTGGAACAATGGCGGATCCAGGATTTGAAAAAAAAATGTCAAATTAACGGGGGGATGAAAGGCTGTAACTGGTCCAAAAATAGCTCAAAATGGAGTTGATTTGCCAAGAATTTGCAGAATTACCGGGGCACGTCGCGCGCGCCCCCTCGCCCCTCCCTGGATCCGCGCCTGTGAATAGCCGAGGAAAAAAATGATGGTTTAGGTTGAGAGCTCAATATAAGCCAAAGTGTAGCTGTGCAGTTGAATATATTTGATATTGGTTTGTAGGGTGACAAAACACTTCTAGTGTAAGCCACACGTTTTGTATCATAGTGGTTTATCAAAAGAATTGGTTTTGTAGGTTAAAATTACTGCTCATAGGCAGGCCAAGATGTAGGTATGTGTGGTTAATTGAAAATAGTAGAAAATTTGGCAACATTTCTTCCAAATGTCATTAAAATTTGCATATATGTGGTTTAAAGGAACACATTTCGAGAAACTGGGTTCCCAAAGTTACCGCACTTTATGCAGTCCTTTTCAAATAGTAAAGGGGTTGCTTAATTACCCAGAGTTTAATCTCCCATTGCCTACATTTCAGGGGGCAGGACATGCCAAATAACAGCACGGTAAATTTGAGTCGGCATAACATCCGGCATACCCAGATCGTGCTATAGTCTTTATCAAGACTTAAAGGTCCATGGACAAGCTTTAAACATACTTATAATCCACCAAAAAAATGGTTTCATTCATAGTATGTATTGGGATCATGTAACAAATCTGCATGAGGCAGTAATTGAGAAAAACGTACATTTGATAAATAACGGGCAAATATCATGTGTTTGGCACACAAGCTTTCAAAGAAATTCCCAAATGAAAGTAAGTAGTGATTATCTGCGCTGGCAAGCGTGACCCAGAAAGTGCCGTCCTGGCGTAAACAACTACGCGATACGAGTCACTGATGTCAGCGTGGAACGGACGTGCGCTTGGGCCAGTTTTCGCATACGTACCACAGTTACTTCTCGCGGTATAGCGTCGTACGGTTGTATCACTGGCAATTTTCTGAATTGGTGCCTTTAAATTACGATAATGTGCTGTACTGTCGACGGCTGTGCACCAGCGGCGACCTTACCGACAAGGAGAATCAGAAGAGAATAGCTTTATTCAAGTTTCCCAGACAAAGAAACCGACAAGGAGATATATCTGGAGTGTGAGGTTGCGGTTAGCCCACGATGTGCGCTTTGGTTTTAAACTGTTATCTGACTCATTACGGGGTCAAATCAATCCAGCATCTTTGATGACGCGTTCGCGAAAACAGGAGAAGGCCCTGTCTGATTAGGTATTTTATCCTTGAAATTTAAAACCAATTCCCGATGTTCACTTTTAATAAAAATCTGTGTTGCGATATGATAGGATACTGTTGAGGTACGAAAATGAAGAAATTAAGAGAAATGTCTACTCCGCCGGTCCATGGACCTTTAATGGTACAAGGTAGGAGGGGCTTCTTTTACGCACATCGGAAAAAGTCTTGAGTATTGGACTTACCACTGTTTTGCAGTGAGGGTTAATCACAACTAACCTCAACGGATTATTTTAACATCAATAATGTTTTTTCTAATTAACATGATAATACTAAAATCTTTGAGCGAAGGTTTAAGAGCTGACTTTGGATGTCACTGAGACAGAAGCGCCATAGTAAATGCAACATCGCAGTTCCTCAATAACCCCGTTTGGAAATCCCCACCAATGCCCAAATCGGAGTAGCATTGTGTCCTAACCCCCTGTGACAGTTGGAAATTACTTGAGAGCCAATTAAATGTAAGCAAAACAGAAATTGTAATGGAAATTATTGTAACAGTAGTAGTTTGATAGATGAGTGTGCCTTGCGGGGTGGCTAATTCTTTCAATTACAAGATGTCCTCCCTCCGATACCCACAAGTATTCTGAATCCCACTCCCGCAGGAGGAGAATATGATTAAGGTTATCGCCAAAGGTCATCAACTAGATTAGGGCAGTTTGCCAACGTTGTCACCAACACAGTAAGTAGCCATTACGATTTCGCTAGAGACATTCCGGATTGTTCTGGTGGCGGTTGGGTTGGGGGGTAGGTGGCCAGATCTCTGGAGAACGCTGTACTAGATTTGTCGTATTCTGTTGGCGGCAAACTGGGAAGCCGGCGCCATAGTTTGGTTCTTGACATGTTTTCCGGTGTTTAGTGATTGTAAAATATGGATAGCTTTGATTGCGTAAAGTAACGAGCACATCTCCCTGGGTTATCGTCAGGGGTGATAGGTGTGTTGTGTTCTGTTGTAGTTGTCACGACGGTAAGACTCTATTAATATTTTGGCAACATTTAATGGATGTTTTAGGTTTCTGGGTTGGGGGTATTAGTGGGTGGTGGTTGATCCTGGGGAGAACTCTCAAAAACTGAAATGCATTAGTGCCTATCAAAACTTTCCTGCTGTCCTATCAGTACAGCACTGCATGTTCAACCATGTCCCAAATAGGGTCGGCTGGTTATTGGTGACACAACACGCAAGTTGGGGTTTCATTTGCTGAGAAATGGTCAAAATTGGTTTTCAGTGTTGTTTTTTTAAACATTTTAAATCACAATTTTAACATTTTCATGTATACAGTTTTCTGTGCAAAGTTGGACAAGATTCTCTTTGCCCACATGGTCATTGCCCAGGGAAATGTCAATGCCCTTGGGTCTTTGGGAGGAATAGAGAAAATGGGGGTTTTCCATACTGTGATGGCAGCAGCTATCTTTATAGCTGTGTTGTTGTAATGTGTTTGTGTGTGTGGGTGTGGGGGGGATTATAGGACTGGTGTGTAGAAATGATGGGGGGAGGATGGAAATTTAGGGGGGTTATCTTCCTCACCCCCTCCATGCTTCTGCCTTTTATGCTTTGATAAGGTTATTAATCCACTTTTGTTGACACCATAAGAATGCCTCCAGTTCCCAATCCTAAAACCTACTCCGAAAACCTAACTCATTATAGGGCTCCGAAAAATGTTTTCAGAAAGGAGAAGTGGGTTCATCTTAACCCAAACAACCCCAAAACCACCAAAAATTGCTGAGCTGAGGCTAGGAAAATGGCACTGAGGCCCAATCATGGGATGACTTTATGATACAAACACACATACGGGCACGAAATCTCTGGCTGGGCCAGCGACTCCTTAGTGGCTTGCCATCCTGGTCATGGGACTGGGGCATCAGGGTGGGGGCCCCAGGTTTAGATTCCCACCCTTCTTTATCTGCTATCCGTACCTTTTTCCCTTCCTTCCAGGATATAGGCTAGAGATTAGAGTGGTGTTAGGGTTATAGAATTGTGTAGGGTTATAGAAGAGCCAGAAGAGAAGAAATTGGGGGAGTCTTGACATGACAGCAATATTGAATGCAAAGTCCATGGATTGAACAGAGGGTGGATTGAGTTAATCCCACAATGCACCAGTTTGGGGAAGGAAATTTCAACATCTGGGTTATTAAGGTGGTTCCCATGTGAGCTCAGGTACTAAATAGATCTAAAGATCATTTTTCCAAATGTGTTCATTCTTAAAAAAAAAACAAAAGAAGGTGTTCTTCAGTTCACATTTCAACAGGCTTTTCAGCTCTTCAGATGTCAAAAATCACAAAAACAGGGTTTTTCTATTTTTACGTTTTGAATTTTTTCTGGTGAACCCTAACCTCTATCTTCATTTTTTCTGCAGATTATGAAATCAGGTGTACTCGTTCATCAGTTCCCTTGCTGCGCGTAACATAGAAATACCCATAACTCAAGATTATGGGCATTTTTTCCCCCAAAAACAGATTTTAACACATTTTTGGGAAAAATGTCCATATCTTGAGTTAAAGTTTTAAGTATTTCTATGATATCCACAGCAAGGAAATTATTAAAGAAACACTGTTTCATAATCTGCAGAAAAAATGTATTAAATAGGAGGATGGTGTGGGATGGTGGGTGGGTTCACCAGAAAAAAACAAAATTCAATCGTATTTAAAAATATGAAAACCCCTGTATTGTATTTGTGATTTTGGACATCGAGAGCTGAAAAGCCCGTGGAAATGTAAAATGAAGGCACTTCTTTGCGGTTTTGAAATTGTTAAGACTTGTGACAAAATATTGGGAAAATGATCTTAGATCTATTTAGTAACTCTTGAGCTAAACATTGGAACCACCTTAACCAAACCAAATAAAATATGTGGATTCTGGGTTTCTACCAGAAATCATTTTTTACAAAACTCCTATCCCACAATGCACAACGCTGTACTGAGATAGAGATAAAGTAAATAGCGTATATATATTCTATGGTTGGTTGCTGTATACGGTACATTTTCGTCATACTGTGCGAAAAAACCGTTGATTGTACTTAAATTTTACCAGTAACGAGCACTCTTTGAATGCCTTGTAATTTTTGCGCCCCCAAAATGTGCGCGTAGTTTAAAGGTGGCGCACTAAACCGCGAGCGTGCATAGAGTGATGCAATCTACTCGTACATAGTTGGTGGCATTGTGGGATAGGAATTCCGGTTAAAAAATATTCTGGTAGGGGAACCCAGGATCCACGATTGGGGTGCTCATCAGGCAGGCACTTTGGGATGTAGTATAGTATAAGGAGTAGGATGGAGTGCTAATAAAAAACTGTAATTAGAATACGGTGCCCCTCCCTTGCAAGTGGCACCTTGGTTACACCATTGTACAAATGTGTACAACACCCATGCAATTGACACCCTTGATTTGCCTAGTGCATGCTGTAAAGAAGTCAATATCATGAAGTGTGTTTGGAATAGGATTTTAGCAATGACACTAAGGGGGCTTTCACTGCACGTTTCTAGGCGAATTATCAGGGATCCAGTTCTGATTTCTATGACAGTTACTATTTTTACGTCATAAATCTCATATTTCTGGTCCCAGCTTTGTAGAGAGAGATGCCAGTGGCCTGGCCGCTGACAGCAACTCGGCGTTTTGTTGACCTGATAATGCTTGCCATAGCCCTGAGTATTGATAGATGGGGTGTGATAGATAGGTATCAAAAAACCCTCACACTTACCCTTGGTGTCTGCCTGCATGGGACAAGGTTCAGTGAAATGAATGAAAGTCAGAAATGTTTTGAGTGATTTCCTTTCTATATTGCTCCCCCTTTTATGCAAAAAAAATCGTTTGGGGTTTCTGCCAGGTCTTCTCATCTTTGTGTTAATGATTTATTAACATAATATCAAGGCTCTCCTGCTTAAAAGAAAGGAATAAGGTTTCAAAATGTATTTCTTGCCCTAGGACTTATTTCATAAACCCTAATGGTTTTTCTTGGGGGGGGGGGGGATTCTGCTCCCTCAAAGGGCAAACCTAACTCTTTTCCAATATTGTTTTGATGCGAAACTTGACAACTTGGCGTACAATGACATATGGGTACAGGGACATTGATAGAGGGGTTTAGGAATTTGATCAAGGTTTATACAGAGTGTCCCCCAAAACATTTTCCCCTAAAAGTACTACCAATTTAGGTCTTTAACTAAAATTTATGCAAATTAACATATTTTAAAAAGTTGTTTTAATTAGCTTTTAAAACCAAACCCCAAGCTCCTGAATTGTTAGCTATTGTTGTATCAAACAAAAAGGACATAGAAAGGTATTTATTTCCCTCAATTTCAACTTGTAGTATTTATTTTTAGCCTTCTGAAGGGGTTACTTCCACCTTAAGTAGGCAAAATTTGCGGTAAGCATCAGCAGAATGCAGCATCAGTTCCCGTTAACTGCATACTATCATCATGCCAGTATGTACATATTCAATATCAAAAAACAATAGATCTGAGCATAATACTTGAGAGGAGGAGAGAAAGCCCATTATGAGTATCCGTCTGTAAATTGTATCAAATAGCCGATACTTGCAGCAGCCAATGCAACACTACACAGTACCGCTTCTATTAGCATTGCTTAGCATGCACCTTAGCATTCCACTTGGCATTCCATTAGCATTCGTTTCAGTATATCACACAAAACAAAAAAACAACCTAACCCTAACACAAATAAAAGTATATTTAATCTTATAATTTATTTAAAATTATAAAAAAAATTATGTCTTGTAAGACTAACTTTCAAGGCTCAGAGTGTCCTTGTGCGAGTTGACGCAGATTTGAGTGTTACTTTGACACACGCGACTTGTACGCTGTTTACACGTCCCTGGTAAGAAGCAAAGAGCCGGCTACTTAAGGCAAGAGCTCCAACAGCTACAGTCAGGGAATTCGAGGGAAGCCAAAACCACCGTGTCCATAATATATTTGGAATTACGTGTACAGGC
>JAMKCH010023001.1:0-20510 GCA_023653785.1 Ophioderma brevispina
TTTGGTACTGATTCTTGAATTGCTAATTCGCATCGAATCCGCGCGCACCACACCCCGGTTTTTCAATACAATCAAGTCGTCTGTACCTACCTCCTACAACGCAACGGAATGAGCTAATCATGATTGATGATAGTGTCGGGCGCATTTACGCAGAGCTGCGATATGCGCCGTGACTTACACTGAATGTCTATGTACGTGTCCGTTATCGAGTACGCTGGCACAATTCTTCTGCAGAAAAGTGTAAATATGTATGTACAAGACAAGTTCCAATTTGTATTCAATCGATTTTTCTGATTTTGAACATTTGCGAAAAGGAGGAAGCATGCCTCTGGCATGAATGTCAAATCAAAGTGTACATGTTATTGTTAACTTTGTTATGTCATGTTACTTACCCATTGTAAGCTAAACTCAAACATTGAAAAAGCTTAGCAAAAGAACTATCTATTTCAAACGAGTCCTTGTCTCCCTTTCCAAAAAAACGATAGCTCGTTGTGGTGAATTGACTGCATTCATCAGTCGAAGTTATATCCATTTTTCTTGAACGCGATGAGGATCGCTGATCATAAAATGACCCGAATGAATTATGTCGACCTTTACTGATTGTTGGTTTGGCGGACTCGGAGGCGACCCGTGTCTTGCTGAAGGGTCTCGACACTGCCCATTGTTCGAAGTCTTTTGGGCTTCACCATGGACTCATCGCGAGCAGTTTTAAGTAAAATCCCGCGGAATCAGTTTAAATATGGGACATAGTGGGCTCGAGATTCACACTCACAGGGAAATCGTACGCCATTTTCCAGCATCTGGATCCCTGGGTGAACCACAGAGTGGCGCATGACTACAAAAAGTTGGGAAATGGAAATCCCCTCATCCGCGTCGGATTGATTGAATCCAAGACTTGATTTGGGTGAGATTATTTTTCGAAAAGCCATGAGATACTTTTGAAAAGGAGGCGTCCTAGTTCACAAGGATTTATGGGTGCAGGTTCAATGTGAGCTGGAGAGTGTAGGAAAGTTTGAATAGTTTGAAGCTAAAGAAGGGGGTTAAGTCTATCATTTTCGTAAAGGGGTTGGAGTTTATGGACTTGTCTGAATGAATGTGGCGGCATGCGCAACCTTTTTTTAATTGATGCTCTCAAGAGGACTTGTGCTACTTTCTGTATGTTTCATGTGATTTGTTTTGTGCTACCTTTGTGCTCTATTGATTTAAAAAATTAGGCCAGGAATAGTGAAAAAACAAACAATTAAAAAGTACCTTGCGAAGATTAGAGAACACAAAAAAATACACAATAGGAAAAAAAAGATTGCAATTCTGATTTAGCATTGCCAGGCCATTGCCAATCGTTCATCACATAAAAGTGGTACTGATTTGTGATAAAAGCTGAGTTAAAGAGGGATTAAAGAGTAATAATTACAAACAAAACGGATACTTTCAAACACCACATTGCGACTCCCATAAAACCTTGATAAAGGAAGAGGACCGAATGGTCCAATTTTAATATGAATATGCCTACACCCCCACACACCACACACACACACACAAACACACACAATTTGTGTGCGTGTGTGTGTGTTGGTCGACCACATTTGGGGAGTTTTTATCAAAAGGAAAAAAATTCTGGGTCTGAATTTCACTGGTATAAAAACAGAGGGACAGGTTATTTATTGCTGCAAAAAACATCCCCCAAAACAACCAAAACAAAAAACCCATACGGAATTCAATTGGCAACACTCCAATAAGGCCCCAAAGCGCTGGGCTTTGCTTAAGACGTTTCAGGAATCGGCTGGGCCTAACAAAAAAGTGGGGATGTTGTTGCTGCACAGAAAACCTTGAAACAAAATAGGCGTAAATCGGGGGGGGGGGGGGGGGGGGGGGGGGGGGGGGGGGGTATATTCCCCCAATATTTGATTGAGGGGGGATGATCAATACGATCTCCCCCAAAAAAAAAAGTTTGATGCCTGTTCATGGTTTTTTTACCAAAAGTAACCTCATATTTTTACATAATAGTTTAAAAATTGGTAAATTTCCGCGCGTTTCGAGCGCATTTTGTTTAATTTACACATGCCCTAAGGGATTTTAGCATTCAAAATGGCAAACTTTTAGCGGCTGCGCTGCACATATGCTTTAGTTAATGGATCTTTTTAGCAATACCCGTTTCATTCATAAAAGTTTCATCAACCCCACCCCCCCCAATGTCAAAAGAAATTTACTTGGTGGGTGGTGGAAATGTGTATGGTGTCATATCAGCGATTCCGGAAATAAAATGATGATATCGGTGACCTAACCCCGCAGTGGAAATATTGGATTTGGGCACTATAGCTTCTTGCGTCAGTTTTTGGTCGTTTTAGGTCTTCTCCTAATATTGTTTTATTTACTAATAAGCATATTTTTTAAAAAGACAGAGGGGACGGGCAGAGGGATCCTCAAAAAACCATTTGTTACACTGCACAAAAAAATGGTAAGTGTAACTTAACACCATGGGTGTTATTTTAACACTCCTGGCGTCAATACGGGACCACACAAATGGTGTTAGATTTACACCATGATGGTGTTAAGTAAAACCAGTTTTGGTGGTTACAATGTATGATATGACCGTGCTTCTTGGGTATCTTACACATATGGTGTTAATCGGTTTAACACTGCCAGGTGCCTCCAATTGACACTATGGTGTAATGTGTAAACCAATCTCCTGGAGTCAATACGGGACCACTCCCTCAGGTGTTAATTAACACCAAAACTTTGTGTAACATTTTTTTGGGCACGTGTGATATTTAGTTAGAAAAATGTTTGATTTGGTTTGTAAATTTTTTTGTGCTTCTATGTAACTGCTTGCCTCTAAGTCCAAATCATAAACAGAACACCAACATCCGTAATTAAAATTGTGCAGCAACGCCGAATGGTGTTAAATCCTAAATTTCAACACCAGAAACTAACACCAACAAGCTTGACACCGACTTGGTGTTAAAATTTTAACACCCCAGTTTCTGCAGTGTACGGGTTAGCTAATATCGGGGGGGGGGGGTACTCGACCCCAAATTGGGTAAAGGTGTGCGTCCACGGGTAGGGTACAAAAATCGACCCATGTTTATAGTGACCAAATTGTACAAAAATATGACCCATTTATATAGTTGGTTCCGAAATTTCGACCCATTAATATAGTTGGCTTTGAAATTTCGCACCATTTTCATAGTAATCTTAGCAAAATCGGCCCATTTTCATAGTAACTTTTTCCAAAAATCAGAAAATCAACCATTTTCATTGTGATTTTAGCGAAAATCGAAAAAATCGACCCATTTTCATAGTAAAATGCGACCAAAAATTGAAAAATGGACTTATTTATGTAGTAGTAATGACCTCAAAAAGTGACCCACCTTTATAGTAGCATGGTGGGGAAAACGACCCATTGTTATAGTAAGGCGTGAAAATGTGACCCATATCGGCGGCACATATGTACCTACCCTATTCCACTGAGTAACCCCGCCTTACCCCCCCCACTACCCCCCCCCCCCTCCCCTGGGCTATATGATGTCACAAAGTTGGCAAATTTGCATATTTATGGGACTGAAAAATCAAACAATGTGTCATTTCCAGGGTTACCTAATGTTCTTCAAAAAATTCTTCTGTAAATTTGTAAGATACTGGTATGTGTAATACACCTAGCTGCCAAATAAAGCTCATGCAATTGGATCTACCCGTTACCAAGAAAGTGTCGAGCAAGGAAGTTAAGCCTTAGAAAATATGTAATTAGGCAATAATTATTGCATACTGGAATATAAATAAATGTGCTTCTGTCAAGAATAACATTAATGGTAATTATTTTAATGTCACACAATACACTCCTTTAAAGTAAATGGGCGATCGCTAAGAGCCTCGTCCCCAGGGACACCAGATTTTGATACAAAACCATTTGATCATTTATAAAACAGTAAGGAACGCACCATCAGAATAAAGCAAAATTTTGGAAAAACCTTTTCTGAGGATATCTAGTGAATTGTGTGTAATTGCCTCTAAATCTGTGTCTTTGCAGTATTATAACCTAGTCGGAGAATTGGTATGGTATAGTTACAAACCAAAGTTGAGACCAATAAAAGTCGGGATATACCTTTAAATATATAGTGTTCTCGTCACGGTCCCCTCGTACACTTTCCCCCGTAAAAAGCTCGTAAAAGTACTTAGGCAATACATTGGCAATGATCCTGGCAATTATTCCGCCATAATAAGACTCCAATAACGTCATTAGAAAGCTATGTGAACTATGCATGCTCTTTCAAATGATCTTATACAGATCTTACACAAAGAGTTGGTTTCTGGTGACATTTAAATTTTATTGGAACCTTTTGTTATTAACGCACTATCAGTGATTCGCCAAATCAGAAAATCGAAAAACAATCATCAAAACAATACCCCTGTCTTCAAATATAGCTACCCTAAAATACTCTGCAAGTGCTAAGAATGAAAAACAAAACTAAGACCAAAATTTGATTTAGCATTATACTGTCCGTATTCATGGAGATATTAGAGGTGATTAGGCTTGATGGGATTTTTATCCTTGAACACTGCTGCTGCTTCCTTTCTTTTTGTTAACTTATGAGAATTCCACAGATCCTTCACATTATACCCAGCCAAATTTGAATATTTTGACCTTTGGGGTGGATCACTGAAAGAGCTTGAAAATGTAGGGGCCTATATAGTACGTTCGTGATCAAAGCGCTCCAAAAATGCGAAGAAGAAGACCCCCCCCGCCCCCCCTGTACCCCCCAGAGCCAAAACCGTACGAACGGAGATCACTCGAGTGACGTATAGTCTATAATACTGCCTTTGAGTCTTGTTTTCATGATGATGCACTGTATCTACCGACACGTTTGTCTATGTTTGAGAAGTCCAACGCGCCTTTCGGTGCAGTCAAAACACGTTATAGACGCAAAGTCTTCACTAAATCTTGTGAATTTGATATCACAACCGGAGATATTTTAAGGGGAAAATATGGGCACTGCGCGTTTTGTTCAGATTAATAATACAAATAGGAGCTGTAGGGCATTTCATGAATCAAAATATCAGGATTGAAAACATTAAGAGACATGAGGAGATTCCAGGAGAAGCGCCCCCAATTTTCTCGACCCCGCGTTTTTAAAATATTTGGAATGCTTACCAATGACAAGTATTAGATCACACCTGAAGTTGAATAAGCCGAAGTACGCCGTCTTTATGTTAATACGATGATGATTTAGTAGTTTCTGTGTGCACGACAGAAAGTCAAAGCATAGTTTTCTATGGGGACCATTACCGTAGCAGGCAAGTTCCAAAACAAGGTTTGTGGTTTGTCTTTTGCACTCTGTTTGTCCAATAAACCTTCGAAACGTTCTCGGTAGGTGGTCTACACACGATCAAGTGCAATTGAGAGAAATTGATATCCTAAAAAAATACTCCTGTCACTTTAAGAAAAATGGATGAAGAAAATAAAAGTTGACCATATCCCAAAAGTGAGGAGGAAAGTTCTACGAGAATATGATAAGTTATTTATGTGGCCTAAAATTGAGATTTTGGTTTAGAAGAGAGTTCATATTTTCATCACAGAGCCTACCTCAGTGATATTAGGCCTAGGAAAAGTTTCCCTTTCAGTGGCGTAACCAGCGGGGGGGGGGGGGGGGCAGGGGGGGCGAGAGCCCCCCCAAAACAAAAACCATTGCCCCCCCCCCTTCCGCCCCCCAAATGAACTGACCATTTGTACAGTTGTTAGGGAGGAAGGACCCAAATTGAACCCCCTCAAAAAAAGTATTGGCAACCCTTCACGCCCCCCTCCCCCATTTGTAAATGTCTGGTTCAGCCACTGTTCCCTTCGATGTTATTCTGGTTGTGAACAAAAACGATAAAATGGGATGTGTTTAAGGTTTTTTGGTTTATATATACAGACATGAGATTAGGCAATTGTTGTTATCATTTAAGGTGGAATACCCCTTCAGAGGGATAAAAATAAAATCTACATATTTGAAACCGAGGAAGAAATTACCTTTCTATTGCTTTTGTTGACGACAATCGGACGTCGTCAAAAGTTATGATCGAAAACGTAACTGAGCAAACTGAAATCTCTAATCGTATTTCTTATGTATTTCATTGTTTTCTCAAGCGTGCATATTATTTTTTCCACTTAAACTTCCATATATCAAAGCGTAAATAAGCTTTTGAGCTCTAGTTTCCACATTTGTGAAAATTGAAGCACTTATTTGTCAACCCATAACAGTAAAAAATTAGCATTTCTAAAATTATAAAATTGAAAAACAGTGTTCTAAAATTGGCCGGCGATAACTCGAAAGTGAATTTTAACGTTTTCATCTTGTAACAAGGATTCTCAAAAACGATTTATCTTAAAGAGATGGGATAAAAAAGCGAATTAAAACATATAAATTGGACTACTGATTGAACTAGAATAATGCCACTAGCCCAAGGGAACTTGCGTTTAAGGGGGTCATTGGTCAAGAAAGGAAAAAAAATAATTATTTTTGCCAGTTGGCCACCAAAGATCCCCCTAAATCAGGTTCTCCGGGGTAAGTGGCATTCTTCTAATCAAATGCGTAGTCCAATAAGTATTTTAATTAGCTTTTTATCCCATCTCTAAGATAAAAATCGTTTTTGAAGAAAATCCTGTTTACAAGGATGGACAGATCATTAAAGGCTGACCATGCAGATTTACGTGAAATATATTTTTTGTGTTGTTGTAATAATGACAAAATAGTCAACTAGACTAAAGCTAGTAACCTAAATGCACAATTCCGAAATTTGAGTGAATCGGATTTTTTCGTTTTGATGCAGTAAACATGTGTTAGTATACGTTCCCATGGATACTGTGTATAACAAAAAATTCCGGATCACGGAATTTTATAACAAAGTTGTGATTTTTCTATATGAAAGCATTCGATTTTTAAAGCTTAGCAATTTCAAACAGTGATTTAGTATATGGACAAGCCATTAGTACATGCAAAAAAACACGATTTTTTGAAATGAGGGGCGACCTCTCAGGAAAATCTCTGAGTCGGCCTTTAAAATTCACTTTAAGATATCGGCAATTTAGTCTTATGAAACAATGTTTTTTGAAGTTTGGTATTTCAGAAATGCTATTTTACTTTTATTATCAATTAGATAATAAGTGCTTCACTTCAAAAATAATTGTGGAAATAGAGATCAAAAGCTTATTTACTTTGTGAGATATGCTATGAAGTTTTAAGTGGAAACATTAATAATACGCGCTGAGAAACATTAACATACATAAGAAAATATGATAAGTGATTTCAATTTGCAAAGTTACATTTCGATCGCTTTTGAACGGACACGCTCCGAGTCGTAAACAAAAGCAATAGCAAAGGTAAGTTCTTCCTCAGTTTCAATTTGTGCGATTTTTTATTTTAGCCCTCGGAAGGGGTAATTCCACCTTAACCCCAGTTTTAAAGGGGTTTTTTAGCTTGAGATATGCCTATAAGCTTTCGTTTGACTCAAATCGGGATATTCAATTCCGTAGTTATGCCAGTTTTAGTCAAACGAAATAAAGCAGAAACATTTAATGTTCTTTATTTTTAATTCAATGTATTTTATTCGTTATGTATTTTATGTTTATCGAAGTATTTATATTTCATGTAATTCCGTGACCCTTTATATGCCGATAGCAAGTCATTCGTTTGCCATATTCTCCTCCCCACTTAACCAATGGCAAAAAAAGGACCGGCTGACATGCATGCATGTAAAAAAAAAAGAATGCGAAAAAGGTTCTAAACATCGCGACAGCAACTCGGTGATGGTCCAATGTTGGGCCAGTATTATGTTTCATTGGCACAGTATTGGTTTTTGAATATTGCTCCATGGGCCCCACCCAATCTTGGCTATTTTGTGCTTCAGAATCTTTACTCAGTTGAAATAGCAAGTTAAACAGCGAATTGGCTCATGTCACAACATAGCAAAGTAGCCTAATTTTGCTGTCCAATTATTTTGATTCTGAACAGTTGGCTGAGGGAGGCTTATGATTGGGTTGC
Organism: Ophioderma brevispina; assembly: GCA_023653785.1. NCBI lineage: Eukaryota > Metazoa > Echinodermata > Ophiuroidea > Amphilepidida > Ophiodermatidae > Ophioderma > Ophioderma brevispina. Next base: position 8,016 of record JAMKCH010023001.1, read on the forward strand.
GATGTTCCGGAGATTAGTTTTAGGATGTTGCTTTCTTGGGAGGCTAGGGTTTAATGGTATGTTCTTGCGCAAATGGTTTTATTTCTTGGTACTTCCTGGTTCCTGGGTATTAATGGTTCCTAGTGTCAGGTGGAATAGCTTGGACTATTATGACGGTGAGTATAGTGTGGGGATTAGATGTATGGTTGCAGGCATTTGGTGCAGTTTTTTGCCTGGGGTCAATATTGCATGGGGCCAAAATGTTGGGTGTTAGAGAAGGCGTAAGAGACATCACAATGCCAGGGTTAAGAAAAAAAACACCCGTGTCCATATTTTGCTGTTTTGTACCCCTAGTCATTGTATGCGCGTACATCGCCTGCTGAAAAAAGGAACCCTTTTTACGCGTGTCTTGTTTCACGCATCATATCCACCATTTGAAGAGTAGTATAATAGTTACGTGCCTAACCTAGTGCTATCAGTCGAGTCATTTAATGTGTAATTGCTGAGTGTTGAGCTACAGTGTTCGTTGTAGTAGACGGCAAAGACCAAATGAACAAATGCGACGGCGAGGTTTGCCGAACTAACCTTTTCGCGCGACCAATTTCTGAGTATGTGCTCAAATGCATCCAATTTAAATATATTGGATAATGAATAATTAACATTATTTTGTTTCAGAATCTACATCCTAATCTTGTAACAGTGAATAAAGCAGTAAACAGTGAAATTGGATCATTCACAGATAGCCAAAGTGTGTGTCCAATTATTTAAAGGAGAACCCGTACAACGAAAATATTAAACAATATTACACTATAAAATAAGTATTGACCGAGGGTTTCTTAGACAAAAACGGAGTTATATAAACCCTAACAATGAATTAACCACCAGTCTGACCATGTGCTATTAAAAAATCCGGCGCTGTGTATAAACGTGTTATGGCGATAACAACCGGCACGTTTTAGGGCATTACATGCCATAGGAAAAACAAATTCTGAAAGCATCATGCGTGAAGATGTATGACGCTACTGTGCCGTCCGTTATCGTATATGCATAACACAAATTTATATCCCATATACAGTACAGTAGCGCGAATTTCAAATAGGCGCGTGGTCAGACAAAATGAGTTTAATTCGTTTATGGGTAGTATAATTCCTTTTCCATGAACCACTCCCGATGTGTTCAATAAGTGTTTTTATTGATATATGTGGTAAGTTCTTCTTGATACAGGTTTCCTTATTTGCGGCCTTCGCGAGGAAGACTACTGATTGGTTGTTTTTTCGTTAAATAGTTTAGGGATGTTTAATTTCTTGGAGGGGGGCGGTCACAGACACACGTCTGACGTTTTATTTCGTGGTCCTTCTGGTTGCTGTGGTATATTGGTTTGTGGTGTCAGGTGGAGATGAGGTGGTTTGTATAGTGTCATGGTGCAGTAGGTCCTTGTGTCCTGGTGTCAGATGGTCTGGTCTCTGGTTTGTAGGACTTGGATGTTGGGTGTCTGGTATAAGGTGTGTGTCAAGTTAAGTGTCAGGCCAGGTGTTGGGAGTCATACTGAGTGTCAAATGTTGGTGTTGGGCGTTAAGTGTCATTTTGGGTGTCGGATGTCAGATGGGTGTCAGATGTTTGGTTTTGGGTAACAGATGTCGGTTGTCAATTGTTGGGTATCAAATATTGGGTGGCAGGTCAAATGTCAGGCATTTGGTGCCAGGTGTTGGGTGTCATGAGTATCAAATGTTGGTGTCGAGTGTTGGGTGTCAAATGGGTTCCGGGTGTCAGATGTCGGTTGTCAAATGTCGGGTGGCAGGTGTCAAATGTCGGGTCTCCGGTTTCAAGTGGCAGGTGTTGGGTGTCAGGTCGAATGTCAGCCATTGGTGCCAGGTGTTGGGTGTCATGAGTATCAAATGATGGTGTTGGGTATCAAGTGTCATGCTGGTGTCAGATGGATATCAAGTGTTAAGTGTCATACGGGTGTCGGGTGTCAGATGTCGGTTGCCAAATGTCGGGTGTCCGGTTTCAAGTGGCAGGTGTTGGGTGTCAGGTGGGTGTCAAGTGTCTGTTAAGTGTCAGGTGTCATGTTGGGTGTCAGGTGCCAAATGTTAAGTGTCAGGTGTTGGGTGTAGGATGTCTGCTGTCAGTTTTTGGGTGTCTAGTGTCTGGAGCCAGTTGTCTGGTGCCAGGACTCCAGTGTCTGTGTCCTGTGTCTTGTGTCTGGTTCCTAGTTTCTGGTTGTGCATATTTACATTCTCAAAATGAAATGTGTATAAAGGACACAAGATAAAAACGATAAAATTGGATGGATTTTTTTCTCACAATACTCCCAAGTAATTGGTCTCTTTTTAAAAAAAATGTGCTTGTCGCTGTGCAACTCGCACATGCAAATGAAACTAAATACCAAATATCTCTGGAAACTAAGGGGTTCTATGGAGATTTTTGCAGAGGGTCCGCTACTACGTTTTGAATATGTATCGTAATTGGATCTGAACCTATAGAACCTAGCGAGAAAATTTAACATTTTTGTCGGGTACTTCGGTGCTTGCAAACACGGAAAAGTGAACACGCAATCGCTACGGGCCGCATCCCTTTTTCCCACAATGCCTTTCGGTATTATTCCAGTCTTGAGAATTTTCAAACGCTGATTTCAATTTACGCCAACTTTTTTTTCAATTTTAGAAACAGGATATACATACTTACCAGACCGCCGTAAAGGTCATCCTGGGGGAAATTTACAGAATGGTCTGATTATGATTGAATTGGTTATAAATTGTTCATTTTGTCACACTAGATAATTGTAAATAGATTCTTTTGAACGTTTTATATAATTACAGAGTTACGACTGGTGACCACCCATACACCCTGTAGCCCCAGTCATATTTTGCATTCCAATTATGGAACAAGTAACATAACAAAGATGGCGCAACCAGTATATTTTTGGCTTCTGTACCACTAGACGAACAATTTGACACCATTTTTAAAACGAACAGATATATCTCAAATGTTACCCCATTGTGACCTTGAACCTGTTTTGCCTCATAACTATTGAATTACAACCTGCAGATAGGGCAAACTATACCATTTTTAATCCTTGACAGGTGACAAACATATTGGTATACTTTTGTACCCTTTTCATATTTTGACCCGTGTTAAGCCCATGATATACTTCCAGTCGCAGCGAGCAATTGGCGTGCGCAATACCGGATTTTGACTCCAAGATCAAGTGTTACGCATGCTCACAAAGCAGAAATCACTTGCTGCGACTAGAAATCTATCATGGGCCTTTATCTAAGGAAGGTCATTTGTAAGGATAAGTGAATCCGAGCGTCAAATTATAAATTTTTCTCCTGCCATAATTAGGAGACTGTAAGATTTTGCGAATTTCCTACAGATACGACCAAATTTGCACTTAAGATTAGGCGCTTGGATTACTAAGGTTAGCAGTTCAGATGATATAAAAATCTCAAATGCCCCTTTAATGATTCTTTTGCAATTAGTTTCATTCATCCTAATTTAACTGGCCTAATAATAAAAGATTCTCAACCTTGTATGGGCGTGTTCTCTATCTGGAGTTCTGAATTGGGACATTGTACATTTGGAAATTCTTTTTCAAACCTATTCAATTCCTATGGAAATAACAGAAAAAAATAGGTCCATTGCTACCTGAAGTGCATCGCTGACTTTTTTTAATGTTGGGCTTATCTTGGCATTAACAGCTGTAACACTGTCAAGGAGAGTATGCTGATAACTGGGCCCACAGATAGCACGCCAGGGTTTATAGAGCGGGAGCACAGACCTGGGTCAAACATCGTTCATGTATGAAACTTTATTTCGTATAGAAATAATCTCGTATCTCGCCTTCTAATCTCGCCTTCTAACCTCGCATCTCGCCTTCAAGGCTCGCATCTCTCCTTATCTCGCCCTTGCATCTCCCCAAAAAACTTGTATCTCGCCTTCGCATCTCGCCTGACACACGAGGGCAAGTTACGAGATGCGAAGACGAGATACGAGCACGAGAAGTGAGGGCGAGATACGAAATGCGAAGGCGAGATACAAGTTTTCGGGCGAGATGCGAGCCTCGAAGGCGAGATACGAGATACTAATAAAGCTTCATATTTATGTCCCACTACATCTAAGCTTTGACAGCTTTGGTAGTTAGTATGGACCCTCTAATTGAAACGGAAAGTCGGATGGCGAGAGTAGGAGATAGGCGGGCGGGGGAAAGGGTGGCAAGGGGGGGACAATATAAATGAGGGATATCCCGTGACAACTAGACAAGAATGGGAAGAGGGTAGGAAAGTAATTTGTGACGGATAGTCAGAAGGATTCCCAAAATGGATAGGTTTGTAATCATCTCATAGCCCATTGGTTATGAGGTTATTGGATAAAAATGGTGAAAATTGTAAAAAAGGTCAATTTCCATTTGACACAGGGGTCAAAATCAGAAGTTCGCCAATTTTTAATAAAAAAATGAAACAAATGTTACTTCATCTTCTTAATAGAGTCAACATAAGAAAATAGTTTGTTAGCATACTGCCAATGATAGTTACCATATTATGTAAAAAAATAGGTCACGGGAAACATAAACATTGGCATTGACCTTCTTTGACTTTATCTCGGTACGTAAACATTTAACATAAACCAAAGTATACTTTTTGGGAGCCTCTTTCCTCAGGCCAATTTGCACGTATTTCAAAAATAGAAGTCAGAGTACTTCAGAGACCCCTGTACAAATGAGATTGACTTTTTTGCCATTTAGTCATTTTTACCCTTAACTCCAAAAAATATAGTCGTCAGTGGCTACAAACTATTATTTTTGGAATCCGTGATGGACTAGACGACAATATGAAAAATGTTTCAATGCTGACGTAATTTAAAAGTTCGGACCTGTGCTACCTTTTTTTGAAATTTGGCTTCTATTGAAAAAAGTGACACCACAGTTGAGACCACTAACACTACAGTATCTAGCATTGACATAGAGGTCCATACATAACAATTAAAGATGTTAAACTAGATGTATTCGGCATGAACGAACTTTTAAATTAGGACCCTATGATCTTCTGCAGGACAGGACAGTTTCATTGTTCTCTGACCACAGGAATTACCCTATTGGATAGACTGTACTGCTTACTATTGCTGTTTCATCCCTAATGGTGTCTCCAAGAAAGACCTTGCATGCCTCCAGAAATGTGCAGAATAGAGTAGCCAGGCTTATTTCCAAGAAGCCTAAGTGCCGCACACTTTCCCCTTGCTTCTTGAATTACATGGCTATCTGTTCTACTAGAATAAAAATTTGCGTACGCTTGTGCATACAAAAGGTTCTGAAATATTCCACCCCCAGCTACCTCTATTCCCTGTGAGTCATAGACATTCTCTTATTCATCTCCGTTCCATAGATGCCGGTGAGGTCCGCGGCCCACGTCGCGTAGGGTTTTGGAGACCGGGTTTTTCCATCATTGGGCCCTCGTATCTGGAACTCCTTTGCCCCCTGCATCAAGAGAGCTAATTCACTCATGTATTTCAAAAAAGCCTTCTTAAAAACACACCTTTTCACCAAATCTTAGCCTAGTGTTTTTCTTCATTCCGTCTTTGCGCTAGTATCCTTTGGCAAGTAGGCGGCTTTATTAGTTCTTGTATTATATTCTGCCCCGCATTCTTTCAGATGACACCATAACGGTCTAGGATCAGGAGTCTGGCAACTTTATCAATTAGCACCACGTTCTCTAATTTTTTGTAAAAGAGCTAAAGACAAAGGTTATCTAAACTGTTGACAAATGAATGCATTGCCAATAAAGATGGGACAAAAATGACAGACAAAATAACGACGCTACGTACAAAAATCAGATTACTTTATTAATGAATTTTAAACACTCCATGGTGTTCAGCACATGAAATATTATGGTAAATATTGAGTGACAGTAAAAACAATGTCCTTTTAGAGGCTTAAAGTTGTCCCATTGAAGGATGTACAACCATTTTCATGAATTATTTAAAATTATATATTCCTGATTTCAGGAAATTCACAATCCTATGTGAAATTTTGTGACTTCAAAAAAATGATAAGGTCCAACTGTAAATTACCCATATTCAAAAATTACTCGGTCCTCGGGGGACCGCTTGTTTCGCCTGCCGTCGCGGTTAGTGAATGATAGGATTACATGACCTTGACCTTGATATGTGACCATGAATCAAGTTTGGTGCCAAGACTTCAAACTTTTCAAATGAGGTCAATTTTGACATTTTCAGCTATTTACAAATTGACCTAAATGACCTTTGACCTTGGTATGCGACCTTTGACCTCACAAAAATGAGGGTATCCCATGTTGCCATCCATGATCAAGTTTGGTTCCAATTGAACTTCAACCTTTTCAACTGAGGTCAATGTACATTTTCAGCCATTTTACAACTTGACTAACATGACATTTGACCTTGGTATGTGACCTTTGACCACATCAAATAGTGGGGGCATGCCTGTGCACCTGTGACCCATCGGTTTGGTTAAATCCATCAAAGTATGAGGATTATTACAGCCAAACTTTAACCCTTTTTCACAACAGGACATAAAAAAAAACAGACAGCAACAACAGACAAACAACAACAGTGGACAAGTGATCCTATGTGTCTCCTGCCTTAGGGCAGCGAAACATAAAGGGGTCGCACCCAAAGTAGTTGCCTTATGTATTTTGCATTTTGGGCAATGAAAACACAGGTAGAACAAGAGGTTTGGCATGAATCAAATATTATCAAATATTTCCTTAACCATGTCACACCACGCACATGATTATGCATTAAGTCCTCATGCAGTTACACTTGCATCCGCACAAGAAAATATGACCATACTTGTTTTATTCCAAACTTCTCTTTTTACCAGAAAAGTTGAAAGTGCTTTTTGATGCAACAAAAGCTGGAGTTATAATTACATTCTGCCCAAACTTTCTGATGACATGTCCATCGCATTGTAGACAACAGCCATTCGAAGTAATAGTAAACAGCCTGTAAAGTTAACAAACACCTCCCAACAAAAGGTGTTGACTACTCATGTGGTTATGTAACATTGCACAGCTGTTTAAGGCCATATTATAACAGAAGAAGAATAAAGAATAGCAAATGATATCAACAGTGATACAAACACCGATTGGAGATGTAATTCCACTGGCTTCACCCTGTGCAAATACCACTTAATGTGGGAAATATTTTGCCTGTGTAAAAATTAGTTTTTTGGTATAGATCTTTTTTTTTATAGATAAGGCAATAAAGTGGGTGATTGTATTACAAGCAATTCAGATCTTTGTAGCCCATTGACGGCTTTAAAATGTACTTTACAGTGATCTCTGTGACTGTGGACATTGGACAATAGAGGATGCTATAAACAAACAATTCATGACTTTGAAGGCCCAAATGAAGGCTTTAAAGGTGTTGTTCCATTTATGTCTATGTGTTCTCTACTTGATATGCGAACCTGGCACTTGCACATGCCACAGGGTTCGGCCCTGATCATGTTACATATCCGCCATTTTGGATTTTTGACCAATTGTCCTAGATTTTGTGGATTTTGAGACCAAAGACAAATTGTTTCTTTCAATTTTTGGAGTCTTAAAGTAACTCATTATCCAATTATATTTCATATAAAAACATGCTAAGGTTGTGCTTCCACTTAATTCTTCTGGTACTATTTTTGTAAGCACCTGTAAAAAACAATTACGCTCACGGCGCCATCTTGGAAGGTTTAGCCCAAATTTGCATTCAATTTGCCAGTTTTGTTTGTTTTTGAAGCCATGGCGAACTTTTATTCAAATTTTAAGCTTACAGTAATTCCATGACAATATCTTTCATATAATTATAAGTTTTTAAAAAATGATTGTCTTCGATTAGTTAGTCATTTTGGGAATAAATGATCGAGCCGTTAGTACACGAAACCCGGTGATACGCCCCATCACGTACCGTGGGAACAAAACTTGCAGTTTTAATGGTTTTAGAAGCAATAACTGATATTGCAAAGCCCTATATTCAATACTGTACTAATTATTGATGGTTAACAATTAAAACGACTTTTTTTTTTTTTAGAGCTTGGGAAGGAAATGGAGTTGAGGATCCAATTTACGAATGACAATGAGACCAAATGACGGACTTTCATCTGATATCAAAATCGATTTCTAACTTCCGGGTAACTCAGGGGGGTCCCAAAGACGATCGGAACATGCACCTTTAACGATGTAGTTTACATAGATCTCTGTGGACATTGGGATAAAGGGTGCTATAACAACAATTCATGACTTTGTAGCCCAAATGAGGCTGTAAAATGTAGTTTAGATCTCTACGCTGATTGGGCAATAAAGGGTGCTAACATGCAGTTCATGACGTTTTGTAGGCTCTATGTAAAAATTCACAAACCCATATTATATTTTTATTGTTTGCACAGACGATAGCCCCTGATGCCCCATACATATATCAGTCATCAGAATTATATCACCTGGGCTAAAATTGTTCAAAAAATAAACAAATTTGCATAAGGTTAAACAATGTGATAATTGTGTTTAATTCTATTTTAAGAACAATGATATATAATGGGCACTGAATCAGGTGGTGTTTGGGTTCATCGGACCTCACACATCATAGCCAATATAAAACACAAAATCAACATGCAGTTTGTCTTATCTACTTGATTCATTTTTGGGTGCTGCCAATAGAATTAAGGTTGGCCACTGTTGTCTGATGGGGATATGTTAAAGGTTCGGGTGACCGAATTCAACACCCTTTTGTCCCCCACTTTCCTCCATCAATATTGATATTTGATGTCAGAAGAAAGTTCACATTTTTCTCATAATCCCAGTGAAATGTAAGGCTCCAGAAAAGGTTTCATTTTGATGTTATGAACAAAAAGTCTCACAAATGTGGTTGATCACATCAAGTAACACACTGGCCCTATGGGGAAATTCAGAACATATTGTACCTCTACTATCCAAACGGATGGACCCAATTTAAAACACACATTATTTTAAAATTTAAGAAAGTTTTTACATAGCATTCAAGGAGAAAACAGGAAAAATCAGACCATGATCGGGTCGCCCACCTTTTAAATGAAAATGAAGGAAATTATTCAAATTAGTTTAATTTGAAAGCTTTGTGTCATGGTCAGGTCCTTTGAGGACGTGCTACTCGCTCTGATACACCGGTACTCCCTGTCCCAGGGCAATGAGTGCGGCAGCTAAACAGTAACCCCCCCATTGGGTTTCTAAGGAAATTGATGAGAAGGAGAGTGGTTACCCGGGTAGAATGAAAAAGAAGAAGATCTACCTAAAAGGGCTCAGCTCTGGACGGGCACCCAGCAGAGCTGCCTTGAATGGTGGTGGTGGTTGCCAAAGGTAGGGCCCACTGACCGTGGAAAAACTGTGGATTGACGTCAGTCATCTTTTGCTCCAATAATCTTTTGCTCCAACAAATCTCAAACAGCAGTATTGCTGAGTGAGGTGTATCCGGCCACCCCCGTTAGGGGGACAGAATGGATTTAAAACTTTTGTTTAAACTAACAATAATCTATAATAATTTGCATATGAAGTGTGGCTGGCCTAGTAATAACCACTAGTGGTTCACAGTGTAATGAATGCAATCAATCAGCCAGCAACCACTGAATGGTGAAGACTGTAAACGAACAGAAAAACCCATGACACAAAAGGCCAGTAAATCCAGCATTAAAGAAATCCAGGCCATTATTGTCTCAAATGCTGCTGGTCAATGTCAGTCATTCAGGTAAGTCCATAACCAAATCTTCTGGTCCTGCTTCGCTTGATTCCTCTATCTTGATTTTAGGTGATGCCTGGTGAATGCTTGGTTTATCTATTGGTTCCCTGTCAAAGAAATAAGCACAAGAAGATAAGCTATTAGTTATTCCCTGTATTCATGCAATGCAGAAAGATGCACAATCGAGCTTCTTCACAACACCATTAGATTATATTGAAAAGCGCGCCACTGCTTAATATAATTAACCTTGGTTGGGTCACTTATATAGCGCTATACCAAAGCACGTACAGAAAGGTCAAACAGCTTGGCCCTTGGCCAAAATCTCAAATTGCATCTCATTCTCAATTTGCTCAGAATTTTCTAGACTTACTAAAATTTGTGTTGCAAATTCGATCAAAGTCTATATTAGCGAAAATGTCAGTGGTTTAGTTCTGACATCATCTTTAGTGCTCTTGATGGTGCTAATATGCACAAGGCAAAACCACACTTCTTCAAAACATTTCCCATCCATGACATTGTTCCATTATACCATTTTGCTAGTTCCAATATTCCATATTTTCCTATACACTTTACAATGGGCTATCGGAACCTCTTGTCACGGCGCATTGCTCTTTCCGGGTTTCCCCTGATTGTACATGCACACCAACCAGGTGCAGAGTGAATTGGTTGAATAGATCACAGAATGACATGCATGTGCAGGGTGGTGTGACGTTGTAATTAACACGTCGTGCATCGATTTGTTGGTGATTTGTGGGTTTTCACAGTTCTATTTGGTGTGGATCGCGAAAGCGTAGCGGTGCCGATGGCAAACCAGACTCTTATATTATTGTCTGAGGTGTCCGGTAAGTACGTTTGTGTAGTGAGATGGGCAATATCTAACCTTTCCCCAGAGGGTGCCCGTTTAAGTATAGCCCCACAATTCACCGGTTTTGGGAAATTTCACTTCAATACGGTTTTCATTGATTCTCCAAAATCATCTTTTTAAACATATATACCCCCGATTTTAGACTCCATCTTAGCCCCACTTTTCACCATGATCATGAAATGCTTCCGTGGTTCTAAAACTTCGTGTGAAACACTTATCCCCACAGTACTGAATTGTGTTTAGTACAGCAAGTATATAGACACTTGCAAGCCATTGTGGGATTCATTCAACAACAACCCTCGTTATCTTCTTTGAGCTGACCAAGACATGAACTTATTATCTCCCACTGGGACCCATGACAAAGATCAATCAAGGATAAGGCATAAAGTAATACATTTACAATCCCAAAATTGAAGGACTGCCGGACTTAAAAAAATAGAGCCAAGCATCGAATCCTCGCCCAATTATATTTTTTTCCGAAGTCCTGTTACTTTAAAATAAATCCGGTGTACGAACATATGTCAGAGTAAGTAAATTATACAGTAGATACCTACAATGCTCAACAGTCAACAACACAATTGTCCACTTTCCTCTGGTATGTTCCAGTCCCAATCATGTTTTTGAAAAACTACTTTCTCAAGCTTTCTCTATTACTTGATACACTTGCACAATTCACAGCTAATCCATGCAGAATGCAACCAGATCCGATTCACATAATTCTTCCCTCCAGCTAATTTAGTTTGGTAAAAAGATTTACCTTTAAATTTATGTGTTACCCTGGCCTTCTCCAACGTTTTATGGCAGTATGCGGTGGTTTCTCGGTGATGAACGATGTAGGCCCGTGCTTCTGGTTGATAAGCTGATATTGCTGATAGGTGTCGGGGACTGAAGGCCCCTCTCTAGGATATTGCCCGACGACAAACATAATGGTGTGCACTAGTTGACGGTTGGGCGGTCATGTACTGGTGGATGCTGGGAGTTTAGATTGCGGATTGATTGCCTGTAGCACCTAAAATGGATTACATAAATGATTCACTATAGTTTGGCACAAATTACAGGCCAGATTCTACTCACGGTTCTTGTTACTATGTGGGACTAAAGCTAAGAACTGCTACAAGTATACTTAAACTATAACAAATTCGGCAGTATGCCACTTGAGTAACGTGTACTTGTGGGACAGACAGTAGAAACTTGTTAAGTTATACTTCATTTCAACATTTGGCAGTATGCCCGCAGCACCCACATATGCTAATGGTAAATTAAAGGATGATCAGACCGGCAGGGAAAATTTATGGAAAGAATTGTTATTTAGATAGAGGGAGAAAACCTGAGAGGACGGCGTATGAATGCTAACCAAATTCACACAATGATACCTAAACGTCCAAGTTTGGAAACGTAACCTGAAGCACTTGGTGAGAGGGGAGTGGAATCAAACCGTGACACAGACCACCTGCCTGTTACTTGTGCTTTGTGAACGTACCCTACACAGGTTTAGCTAAAGATGCCGCAGGTGACTGACAGTGACACACAAGGATGCACCCCTTGTGTTCGCCTTTCAACCCAAGACTGAGCATAGAGAATCTGGGGGTTGTAGCTACAGTAGAGCCCTGCGGGTGGCAAGATTTTTTTTCACCCCGAGGCCGGACTACCCCCGTTGCCATCCGTCCGCCCCGCCCCGACCCGATAATTTAAGGGCAAAACACGACCGACACGGACGGCTAGCTTTTTCATGGGACCGGACCGCATCTTTTATAGAAGGACCGTGCTGCTACGTCTAATTCAAGGGTAGTTTTAGTTTAGAGCGAGTCTGGTGAAATGTGAAGGGGGAACATTTGAACACATGAATTTTCGATTCAATTGCACGTCGGTTTTACGCGTTCCTTGGTATTACGTTATGTTAAAAACTTGCGTCATTGCCATTCTTGGTT
>JAMKCH010023002.1:0-41495 GCA_023653785.1 Ophioderma brevispina
ACAAGGGCCGCTTCTTGGATGTTAAAGGTACGCTTTGCCATGTTTGAGGTCTGTGTTGTCAATTAAAAGTTTGTTTGAATGGTTGGTTTGTGCATTGTATCTGACTGACTAAGCAGCTGTTAACCATCGCATTACGATTCCCGTGTTACTATACTGTTATACTGCGACGATATTTTTCTTTTTTCTTCCCTCCCCCCCCATCCACCCCCCCCCCCCACTCTTCAGAATTTTGAGACGACGGTGAAAAATTTTTTGGTCACACGGCGAGCCAGCGCGCCGAAATTTTTTTTTTTGGGTACGCAAAAGGTCGCTTCTGGTAAATGCAAATCAGCACCCCCCCGCATAAATTCCTGGCTACGGGCCTGATTAGAGGTGTTAAGTTTAGAGTGTTGGGTATTTATTAGGATGTTGAGTGTTTGAAGTTAGGTGTTGGGTTGGATTTAAGGACTTGGGTGTTAGGGTTGGGGTTTTGGTATTAGGGCGATGTTAGGGTAAGAGGGTTATGCAATGGTGTTTTAGATGGTTTGGTGTTAGGAATTAGGTGTTAGTAGTTTTGTTTAGGGCTAGTGTATCTGAGGTTAGGGTATTAGGAGTTGGGACTCAGGATAGGGTGTTGGGTTTACCATTTCAAACCCAAACAAATAATACACTCAGTCCGTTCATTATAAAATAGAGCGATTTCCATTAAAAGTCCGGATCTGGGAAATATCCAAAATATTCATAAAAATGCAGGGAGGAGAGTCTTGATATGAAATTTTTTTTTAGTAATTACAGTGTAGTTTGAAATTTGTAAAATTTTACAAAAAGGGGAAGGGGAGAGAAAAAATGAAAAGAAACTTAAACAGAAATAAGCTATAACCATTTGTAATATTAGTGTGAGCATATGAGTTGCAAGCCCTTTCACATTTTTTCAGGGCATTCAGTTAAATCTTGTATGGTAGATTGACAACCCAATGTTAAATGAGTCATTAAATTCTTATTGAAAGTTATCTTTCACTTTCTGTATAACAAAGATCCAAAATACAGTTGCACAAGAACTGCTTTTGTGTGTTATGCCATTGCATTGGGCCGAGGTCACAGCCCCTATTATTGTTAGAGTCGTTTTAACTATCAATCAATCTAACAGGGAATTAACAAAATAGATAGTCTTAAAAAAAGGTCAATAAGTCTTTTGTGTGAGAAAATTGGGCAATAAGTTTCGTTTAAATTGTGTCAAAGAAGCGGTTTTCAGACTATTTATAAAGATTTTTGCGATATGTAGGTCATGATAGTTTGTTCCAACCTAACAAGGAAGCGTAACTTTTCCAGTTGTAAGGAAGCCTTTTACCGTAATAGTTCCCACACAGGATACTAATATCTAATACTCATAAATGAACCAAGCGGTATTTCACAGATGTCTCCTTCACATTTCAAAAGCATATAGTAAACTGATTTGATATATACGGATGCGAACTTTAATTTCACTTCCTCAATTATTAAGGGTATTTTCAGAGTTGGCTATGGGTACCTTCCTAATGTCTTCACCTTCATGGAAATATTTTCAAGTTTTGTAAACACATATGGTTACTTTAAAGTTACCTTATTAAACCTATGAAGTTGAATTGCAGTACTTACAAAATACCAACATTTACGTTATTTGGGGTTAAAAATGCCAAATTACTTTTTTTGATCAAACTTTATGGAAATATTTAATATTTTTGTCCATATTTTTTTTAAGCGAAGTATCATTTTTTAAGGTCCAATGAAAAGGTTTGATTGCTCAATAGTGTCAATATCAGCCATGTATTGAAGTATGCTGATGGTTACCACAACATCATTTCCTGTGTAACATTTTGTTTTCCAAATTTGTTACACAGGAAAATGAGGAAATCAATTGTTACAACCAATATAATCGTATTATTTACCTTTTGCAAATTTCCAGTAGCCTTTGCCTATACTGTATTGGACTATTTTAACTATTACACATGTTATGAAAGTCAAAGTGAGCCCTTTTTTCGTGAAAATCTTGCACGTTAGCATCTTTCTTCCCTGTAGTATTAAACAATTAAAAATCTTGACACAGTATCTCCATTTTGATCCTTTTAAAGGTCCATGGCCCGATCGCCAATAGCCTCGTCCCCAGGAACCCCCCCCCAATTTTAACACGCGGAAAGTGGTCCAAAATTACTAAGCTATTTTATCACCGTGATATCTTAGTGATAAAGGATGTTGAATGGTGGATGTTATGTGAAAATATGCCCATTTTGGTCAACCAATATTATTTTAAACATGTACTCTATGGGGATTACAAATCACGCTTTTAGCCCTCACTTCAAAACGGCGTTGTGAAACATTCGGAGCGAAACTGTACAGATTGGGGTTTTGGGGGAAGGCCATTATATCAAGATAGAAAAAAATTATAGACTTAAAGGTGCAACCGAGAGATTTCACATAAACAGGTGTCCCGAAAAATATGTGAAAATTCCGATTTGTTTGATTATTGTAAAGATTTCCCATCAAAAATTCCATATGAAGAGGATTCGTCTGCGAAATGTTCTTGAAACAAAAATTGTGAATTCTAATTTAATATTATAGAGCACAATAAGAAACTTAGCGATGTTCTATTGAACATAAGCAAATCAAAATCGCCTTTTTTTCTCTCTTGTATAAGAAGTTCCTGCTGTAGCCAAATATTAGGTAAGAAATCTGTTAAGTGTCTAATCTATATGAATTACTATTATGGCACCAATATTTGCGGGCCTCAAAATCTCGTTGCACTTTAAATTGGGTCATATTCCTTTAATATTACTTAAATTGATTGTATAGTAGGGAAATGTGATTAGAACCAAAAGGGAAAAAAAGTTCAATTTAAAGCATTAGTGTGGGAAGTTCAAGTGCGAAGTGTCAAATGGAGGATGTTTATTTGAAGTAAATGGAGTCCAAACAATAAATGGTGAATGAAAGGAGATGCCCTATGGATCTGAAAGTGATAGATAGGATTCGGTTGTGTAGATTTCGAAATACAACTGTATCTTGTATATTCAAATGATTCTGCCATGTCTGTAACAAAATTTAATTTAAGGTTTGGATTAAAAATGATTAGAAATTTACAATACTGTAAAAAAATGGGACATGCTTTTTGTATATTCATGAAAATATGTTTATTGTTACAACTGTATTCATGGCTTTTAAATGTGCTTACAACTTTATTTGCAAAATATATCAAATTAAACCTTATGGTATATAGGACAAATTTAAAGTCCCAGGAAATGAGATGATAAACCTACTACATATCTTTTTATGGGACATTCAATTCCAATAAGCAGGGCCACAAAAAAGAATACACTTCCAGTGACGATCATTAGTGAAACTATTGATTTTCAGTCAGTGCAATGAATAGTGAATAGATTCAAATCAGCACTTGAAAATTTCTATTACTCTAAAAAATCAATAGTTTCACTAATGATGTCATCACAACCAAATATTAAATGCTTTCTCGTCCCTCCTTGTAGACTTGACACAAACCACATCAATTCTATTTGCATTTCCTGGACCTTTAAGTTGTTCTTGAAATGTATTTGTAAGAGTTCTCTTGCCCTAGTTAAAAAATATTCAAAGTTCTGATGCATTTATAAAGGGAAGATGCCGATTTAAGTATTAAAGTTTTACTCTTGAGAATGGCCTACTCAAAATCCAATCTGTAAGTTTCAATCCGTTTTGATGTGAGAGCTAAAAATGTAATTTTGTAAGCCCATAGAGTATTGCATAACATTAATATGAGGTACATTTAAAGAGAGGTTTATTTTGCTCAGAACTTCCCAACCAAACATCGTTGAGCCCTAAGATTTCCAGGATGAAGAGAAAAATAGTAGCTTTTTCAGATACCAAAATTTTGAACACTTCTGGTAAAATCTGGGATTTTGCGCTGCGGACCAGGCTACTATATTAGCGATTTTGGACAATGCCCTTTAATTCCGATATGTGGATTTATTTAGAAAATTATATAAAAGGTTTTTTCAGGAGACTGGGAGCAAATGGAATTTTCTTTTCCCTATACAACAACCCCTTGAAAGAATTAAATCCACCAAATGTTATTACTCTACTGGCACTAAAAATTAAGTTCCTTCTTGTTACAGGACCATGAAGGGGCCTTGAATATGAACTTCTCCATGTCCAGGAGCCCATCATATATGTGTGCGCAAGCAGCATCGCCATGGCCCAGAGAATGTAACACCAATGGCCAGGACTTACTACATCATTGCGGGAGTTGTATACCAGGCACCAGATCTTTTTGCTCAGTTTGAAATGCACGTATGGTAAGAGCGTGCTGTTATGGCTTTGTTGTAAAAGTATATTTTAATGTCCTGTGTGGCTTCCCTTATTTAAAACTTTTCCCCAGACTTTGGGCTACTTCTAGCCCGGATTCGCTTCAGTTTGTCATTGTTTTTAGTGCATTGAGCTTAATCATTGCTACCAGCTAGCAAGAGCAGGCAATTCTGCTGTAAACTTGCCTTGATTTCTAGAACATAATGGCCCGTATTCTCAAACGATGTTTTAACGCTAATCACAGTTCAAAAATCTCAATTGAAAAGCCCGCTAAAATATCATTCTTCAAAGCATGTTTATACTGTAACTTTGTCTTTAAATTTTAAACACCGAACATGGTTTAAACATGAACTTATACAATTGGTCCCGGGGTAGTTTAAAGCGGTTTAACTTCACGCATTCATCAAATGCCTGATATTTTCAGCTATAATGATACTCGTGGTTAGACCAGTTGTCTCCTTATTTCTCTTAACTTTCTTTTCCAAGTCCTCAGTTGATTCTTCTCGTCCATTTTTTCCTTCCTTCTATTTTTATGCTCGTGTGTATAGCAAGTGCGGCACAGGGACATACAAAAGTTTTAAATTGTCTTAAAAAGACAATCATTTTATAAGATGATAGTATCGAAATAGTAATGATTGTAACAAAAAAATTGCATGTAGTCTATTGCCTAAGAGCAATGAACTTATGGTGGTATTGTAATAGAATTTTCTAATATTTTTTTCAGATTCTTTCAAAACTGGGATGGGATTATAATTGAGCATGGGACTATACTCGGGTCAGTACGGTAATTTGCTTTTAATAATAGATACAATAGTGTTAATTAAGTGTAAAATTTATTTTGTAGCTGACTGCAGTCCATAACATTCAAACAGCCTTTGATGAAGCCATATCCTACTCCAGATACCATCCTAGTAAAGGTTACTGGTGGGAATTTAAAGACAAGGACCAAGAAAAAACAGGTAATACCTTTGTACAACATTTAAACCGTCATGACCACAGGTACAACAATGTCAATTTTGAGGTGTGTTTTGAACAACTCTGTTATTTTTTTTAACACATCAATATATTTTTGTGTGAAGTTGATTATATACTCCCTCCCTAAAAATCTTTAAGAATGACAATTGTAGTTATTTGTATTATATGTATGGGGCAATACATGGTATATTTTGAATCTAAGTTGATAAAATTTGTTGGCAAAAATTGCCCAAAATCCACAAAATATGGAAAGTAATATGTATGTGTCCAAGACCTATTTTCAATCAATTTTAGCTGTGATTCCAGCTAATTTCATTAATGTTTGATTCCAAATGTCCAACGTACTTCCATTAAAAGTACATAAATGCAGTAGGGGTTTCACGATCACTCTAATTACTGAGCAGAGTACCGTGAACTTTAGAAATTATGAGGAGTGGACTTTGCTCTAGGCAATATGTGTTGTTGTTTGAGCTATTAATTTACCGATACCAATCTGTCGAATATTTGATCTAAAAAAAGTACCTGAAATCTTGAACCTTCGCTTTCCCCTTTTTCTGTCCTTTTAACCACAGATAAGAAGGTGGGAAAAAGAAACGATAGGGAACCAAGCTCCATGTTTTCTAGAGACAGAGAGTAGATGTACTACTTGGAGAGCCTCACAAGAAATTTCCTCCAAGTTCTTCAAGTAAGACGAATCTTGTCCCATAACTAGTCAATTATTGTACATTCTACTTTCATATTAAGCCTTTAGATTCAGTTGTAAAATTTGAAAGTAGTTTATCTCTTAATCAGAAGGAACTTAAACTTTTTGATCCAGAGGAGGGTCAATGAACTTGAATATAAAGTCGCATATAAGCTTTGAACCGTAAGCAAAATTATGCAATCCAGCAACCTTTCTGTGGCCAAATCTTCCTCCCAAAAGTCAGTCAGTGCACTCTTAGAAATATTAAATTATTGAGCAATCTACTTTCAAATGAAGCCATAATAAACTCAGTCATAAAATAAAAAAAAGATATCTCCATCAGAAGAAGAGTCATGAACTTTTTAACAAACCCATCAATTCATTGAATTGATGGTAATGCGATGCGAGAGGCGGCGTGGCTTATTTTCTCTAGGCTAGTCGGTCGAGCGTTTTATTTGCATTTGCTGACGGAAAGCTGCCTAGTGGGAATCAGATACTGGGGGAAAATTTCGTGTTGGGGCTTGATTTTTTTCAATTAGGAGCGGGATTCAGTTTGGGGTACTTTTTGTTGTCTTTTTGTCAAGTTTTTGGACATCATTTGATGACGCGCTTGTCGTCTTTCTAACTGAATGCCATTGGTTTAATGTGTGCACTTATTACCGGTTCTCTACAGGTTCTGTCGTGTGAAATGAAACTTGATAGGCCTAACATCTACCAAGGGCTTACCAGGAACTGAGGTCAAACCTGTTCATGCTAAGTTTTGAAGTCCCCATGGAAGGTATAGAATGTTAATAACCCTAAGCGGCCGAGAATGCAATTAGAGCCCGAACAACTGTACCGGTCGAGATGTTTTTCGTTGAATCTCGGCCGTCAACAACTATTTTTGTCGCGCAAATGACTCTCATTGGCCTCAGTGCATCTTGGCGTCTTTACCCGTAAAATGAAACGGCGATGTTCCTCCTCGTTGCATCTGGGCCGCTCCATTATATACGGAAAAAATGACGCGATGGTTCCTCGTTTTTTTGGCCGTAATAGCGCCACGCCGACTATGATGTAGTTAATAGCGGCCACTCACCTGGCGAACTATTGCTACAAATTTTCATGGCAACAGTGTGCAGTACGCATCCATTATTTTTTATTTATTATATTTAATTTATTATTATTATCCCTGTTTTTCTCATTGCATTCGCACGCTATGTTTCCTCGTAGCCTCTGAGACGCGTCTTTCGGAAAAGGGGCCGGCGATGTTCCTCGTTGCATCTGGGCCGTCTTCGTGGGAAAATGACGCGATGTTTTTCGTTGGCATCTTCTGGGCTCGTCTTCCGGAAAATGACCGCGATTGTTTTTCGTTGCATCTGGGCCGTTATTGACTTTACGCTACTTTATTCTGTGCGGGAAAAACGGCCGAGAAAAAACAGGTAATACCTTTGTACAACATTTAAACCGTCATGACCACAGGTACAACAATGTCAATTTTGAGGTGTGTTTTGAGCAACTCTGTTATTTTTTTTAACACATCAATATATTTTTGTGTGAAGTTGATTATATACTCCCTCCCTAAAAATCTTTAAGAATGACAATTGTAGTTATTTGTATTATATGTATGGGGCAATACATGGTATATTTTGAATCTAAGTTGATAAAATTTGTTGGCAAAAATTGCCCAAAATCCACAAAATATGGAAAGTAATATGTATGTGTCCAAGACCTATTTTCAATCAATTTTAGCTGTGATTCCAGCTAATTTCATTAATGTTTGATTCCAAATGTCCAACGTACTTCCATTAAAAGTACATAAATGCAGTAGGGGTTTCACGATCACTCTAATTACTGAGCAGAGTACCGTGAACTTTAGAAATTATGAGGAGTGGACTTTGCTCTAGGCAATATGTGTTGTTGTTTGAGCTATTAATTTACCGATACCAATCTGTCAATATTTATCTAAAAGTAACTGAAATCTTGAACCTTTCGCTTTCCTTTTAACCACAGATAAGAAGGTGGGAAAAAAGAAACGAGAGGAACCAAGCTCCATGTTTCAGAGACAGAGAGTAGATGTACTACTTGGAGAGCTCACAAGGAAATTTCCTCCAAAAGTTATTCAAGTAAGAAGAATCTTGTACCATAAATAGTCAATTATTGTACATGCTACTTTCATATTAAGCCTTAATAGATTCAGTTGTAAAATTGAAAGTAGATTATCTCTTAATCAGAAGGAACTTAATTCTGTGATTCCAGAGGAGTCAATGAACTTGATATAAAAGTAGCAAGAGAGCTGTGAACCGTAAGCAAAATTATGCAATCCAGCAACCTTTCTGTGGCCAACTCTTCCTCCCAAAAGTCATTCAGGTGCACTCTTAGAAAATAGTAAATTATTGAGCAATCTACTTTCAAATGAAGCCATAATAAAACTCAGTCATAAAATAAAAAAAAAGATATCTCTCATCAGAAGAAGAGTCAGTGAACTTTTTGGAAAAGAAGTGTTTGAGGAAAAAAAAAGGTTGTCAAGTTATTGGGCATCTCAGGTCATTGTGTTTGGGGTGCTACACTTTGAGTCATTCAGGTACACTCTTAGAAAAATAGAAAATTATTGAGCAATCTACTTTCAAGTGAAGCTATAATAAGACTCACAGATAAAATGGAAAGTAGATCTCTCAATCAGAAGAAGGGTCAGTGAACTTGATGTGAAAGTAACTAGTAACCAGTTAACTTATGCAGAAACAAGTGTTGCAATCAAATAAACTTGTTCATGGTGGAACTGTAATAGTTCTGTAAAATGTGGACTAATTAATCAACTTTTTTGGAAAAGAGGTGTTTGAGGAAAAAAAGTTTCTCAAATTATTTGGCATCTCAGGTCATTGTGTTTGGGATACTATATTTTGAGATGTGTGGGGATGTGAGGGTTAATAAACTTTAAGAATTGTTGCGAAAAATCATAATGCTTAGGCCAAATAAAAAAAAGGTTGTCTCATCAGAAGAAATGTGAAAAAAAGCAATACGAAATGCATTTAAAAAAAAATGCTGATGCGAAATGAGTTCTTTTATTGCATTTTTGACCCACTTTTTTCAACCGCTTTGTGGACAAATTTTCCTTTTTGCGTCGCCTGCCCGACATAGGAATCACTTTGTCCACTGTAGTCTGTTGTTGATGTCTGTTGTTGTGAAAAAGGGTTAACATTTGCTTGTAATATCCGCATACTCTGATGGACTTAAACCAAACTTCAGTCATAGATGCAACATGGGATCCCGCATTTGCTGATGAGGTCAAAGGTCACATACCAAGGTAAAAGGTCATGTGAGGTCAAGTTGTAAGATAGGCTGAAAATATAAAATTGACCTAAATTGAAAAGTTGAAGTTCAATTGGAACCAAACTTGAATCATAGGTGCAACATTGGGTCCCTCATTTGTTAATGAGGTCAAAGGTCACATGCCAAGGTCAAAGGAGACCTATCATTACAAACCGCGACGGCAGGCGACACATGCGGTCCGAGGACCGATGTATTTTTTTCTGAAAGTATAAAAAAAAGTTCAAGTGAGTAAAAACCTAAAGCAAAAAAGTGCTAAAAAGCCAATTTTAAAAGCAATGCACCCCATCTTCTGAGACAAAACTTTTTTGGCCTTATTACATTTAAATTGTTTTGCTTTAAGACGTTATATCTTTCATGTTGTATAATAAACTTGTTGGTAGAAAACTTGTTGCAGTAAAAAAATAACCAAACAAGTTTCCATACAACCCTGCCCTTTTGAAATTCTTCTTGAGTTACATCCTTGTCTTCGCAGTTCACCATGTCAAAGTTCAAATGTTGTTAACATTGAAAACTTCCTACCATAACATACATATGTTTTATGTGGTTACCCATACTTCTTCCTGTTAGGTAATACACAGTGTCAAATGAGGTTGTGCACTAAACAAAAAATATTATCATATCAAAACCACAAATCAAATTCAGTGACTTTTCAGAATTTATCATTTTGGGATATAATTTTTAATTTAAAGAAATTTCAAATTGAAATCCCAATCTTGAAATCTTTAAGAAGTTATTTACAAGTGTGTAGCCAGCCCAGTCTTCCTGCAGGGGCATAGTCCTGGTCAGTGCAAAAATGTCAAGATTGCAGTCAAAGATGGCCCAATTGGCAGTGCAAAGGGAGTAAAAGGGCTAGTTTAAGGTGGGTCACATAGATGGCTCAAGAGTGATTAAATTGGAATGAAAATTCATTTTTGGCAATAGATGGTTATGATAAAACAAATGAAAACCAATGATATGTGTTTTTGCTAACAATTGCATGATCCATGATGGTTTTATCTGTCAGAAATGTAAAAATCACAAAATACAGTATTTTTTCATATTTTTACATTTTGAATTTTTATTTCCAAACCCTACACCCTATTTCCATTTTCTTTGCAGATTATGAAAGCTGGTGTACTTTTACATGAATTCCATGCTGCGGGTATTGTAAAAATGTTCATAACTCAAGATATAGGATTTTTTCCCCAAAATCTGTTAAAATCATGGTTTTGGGAAAAAATACCCATATCTTATAAATATTTCTATAGTACCCACTGCAGGGAAATCATGTAAAAGTACACCAGCTTTCATAATCTGCAAAGAAAATAGAAATAGGATGTAGGGTTTCAAATTAAAATTCAAAATGTAAAAATATGAAAAAAATGCTGGATTTTGTGATTTTTACATATCTGACATGTAAAACCATCATGAATTATGTGATTGTTCAACAAATGTCCATATCATTGATTTTCATTTGTTTGATTATAACCATCTATTGACAAAATTTATTTTTCATTACTATTTAATCACTCTTGAGCCAGCTATGGGACCCACCTTAACATGAATGTGAATTGTGTCAAGTCTGGGAATTGTAAGACTGTTATTGTATGACAGTGTATTGTTTCATACATATTTTTCATCTTTTCCTGCGATTCCAGAAAATGCAACACTGATTTTTTTTTAATGTTTAATACAAAATATTCTGTTTTGCTGGAAAAACAAAGTTTATAAAATACATTATTTTGTTATCAATTTTTGAGGGAAAGGGCCAAAAGCCTGCATTTTCGGGCATGTTTTTTGTTATGCTAATACAAATCAGACTCAAAGACTTGTACAACAACTAATTTTATTATGTGCAGTGTAATTTTAGGCAAACATGTTTTCTCTTTTGTAATAAAAAGTTACTAAAAAGCTATTGAATGTTTAGACTTGTGTCAAGTCTGGGAATTGTAAGACTGTTATTGTAAGAAACCATTCTAATAAGTGTTTTTCCCTTTCCCCCTCAAATGAACAATTTTGTATTCCCATAAAATGTTATCTGTTGTATTTTGTTAATTTTGAAAACTACTGCTGGAATAGGTAGAGTGCTAAAATAGGGGGCTCAATTTGCAGCCCACAGGAAAATTCTGGCCCTTGGACTTTCTAATGCATGTCGGACTATGAAACAAATGAGATTTTGGCCCCTGAAACCTTTGAAGGATAAAAGATCCATTTGTAACATGCTATCAATTTGTGACTAGATTAGTCATAGGCAATATTTGACAAAAGCAGAGACAAAACTTCCCAAACAAGGGCCACTTAAATGCAATAACATTAAATTTGATATTTAAAATTGTGAATTCTAAGAATCAACCATTTATTGTTTTCCTTAAAGTTGGATACCTGTTATTGCTACACTAATTAAGGATATACAGAATTCCCCAATCTGTAAATTGTGAAATCGGGGTTATTTCCACTCTCCCAAATTTAGGGAATGTTTGCATAACTTGTTCCCAAGCTTGCATAGTTCACACAAAATGACAAGGACGTATTCAATTTGTTTGTTTCATTTTCTTTATCTACATATGTTGAAGAAGGCAATTACTAATAACTGAATAAGAGTTTCCTGGGTATTTCCACCTGTCTAAATCTAGACCCTTAAATTTGATATTTGCCACCTGCTTGCTTGCCTAGATTTAAAGCAGATAATAAAAAAGAAATGACACTATGCTATTTTGGGCTACCTGTATGTAATTTCTAAAATGACCATGTCAATTTCAGATGATGTCTATGATGTTATCACTCCTATTACTGCTAGACAGTGATATGATGATTGATCATGATTAAGATATGTCCTGTGGTGTACATTTGTCCATTAAATTTATTATTAGCAGTAGAACTGAGTGAGCGGTATTTACCATCAATAGCTTGCTCAACAAGATAGTCAGGATCCTGTGTAGTACCAAATACAGGCTCCAGATTTGGTCATGAAAAAAATAGCCCTTAAAAATCATTATAGACCAAATTGTTGATAGGTAAATCAAATGTGGCTTTTTGCGTGTTGATGCTGAAAAAGGGCAGACTCATAGGGTGGTCACTGTAGTGCAAGGGCGTCATAGCATCAACGGACCCTCTGATTATGCCCCTGTGTGGATTGTTATTTTTATTAGAGAATCAACCATATTGTACTGATTGTTAACTTTCATGTTTTGCCCCATGTTGATATATACCGATATCTAATTATATGCCACAGAACATGTCTATTTGTATTTTATGATGGCATTGGTAATTGGGCAACTGAGATGCTCATCATTGAATGGTCTTCCCGGTTGTAAATAGGGGAAAAAAAACAAAACAAAAACCCAAAAACAAAACACGTGCTGAGTATTTTAAGTAACAGAATTTTTTTGTTAAAGTTTAATAAACCAAGAAGGCAAATGCCAGTGTTTATGAATAGGCCGCAACTAACTGTTTCTTTCACACCTCGTGTGTCAAGTACACCCCCTAAAAATCTTGAGTCCACAACGTTATGTTATCAGTGTTGCATTTCCCAATGTTCTATTGTCTTGATCGGCTGATTTTGTTCTGGCAAGAGTATGCGAAAAAACAATACGATGGAAGAGGAAAACCATGCCTTAAAAGATTGCCAGCATTCCTACATGCACAGTCTACCGAGACCCCTGTTAATTTTAAGACCCCCGTTTAGAAAAGGGGTGGTGGTATTTGAGTCAGAGTGACAGCATGTGGACTCTTTGTTATTGTTTTCACTCGCTAAATGCAATGAACGTAAAATACCTTGTGTGTTTCATAAATATGCATCTAGGACTTTCCAAATAGGACGATGGGTTGGCCCATTGAGTGGATCCAAAACTATGATAAAGAGTACGTATGCTATGTTATAAGACTTTGGTACCTCAAATTTGGTTACACGATTTCAGACGAATGGCTTATCTGGGTTATGTTTAGACATGATTTAGTATATGTGACAGTGCGCACTTGTTTGCGTTGCATCAAACAGGGCCAAAGCAAGAAGATTAATAATAACAGCATCCCCATAGGATGATCCCCTGGGCAAACAAGTGGTGTTACAGGTCTAAGACCAAAGCAAGCAACCTGAACAAAAATTGAATTTAAAACCATTTGTTGTTTAATCAAGGGGGTGAAAAAGCATTCAAAACCAGTCGTCCGGCTGCGGCGCTGACATTTGTGAATTATTGCACGGAATAATTATCAGTTTGGGTGCTTGTACAAACATTAATTCAAGTCGCTACAAACAATCCGCCCCAAAATATCAGTTGTTGGATGTGGGGTATCTATTGGGTGGTTAAATTTTGTCCTACCCATGGCAACAAACCGAATGAAATGACACATCAGGCGTCTTGATTTAAATAAACCCGCCTCAGATGAATATACATCTTTTCACCTAAGCGCGCATTGCATTATGAGAAAAAAGAGTATCTGAGCACATGAGCCAGGTACACTATTATTACAACTAGCCACCTCTAACTACTACATTAATTTGTATCACAACCGATTAATGATTCGCAAAGCCGGCACCCACAGTATGTGAAGAAGCGGAGGCCGCGCATTGCTTCTATGTTGTACTCTAGGTTTTCTTTCTTGTAGTCGGCAAAACATGCGACTGATGAATTTCTTAAGATTACTTAACGTTTTGCCTCTAATCTATGAGAACCTTTTGTTTTAATTCTCCATTAATCCGCCATACTCCATCAATCACATGGCCAAACACAATAACTCTATCATGTTCGTCCTGAGCTTCCTCACCTTTGCATTCTTGGATAGTCCTTTTATTGTACTAATTTGCTGCTTGATCAAATGGATTAACATCAAATTGCAACAGTGTGACTTCATTTGTAAAGGCTTATACCTGTATCAACAGTGCCACGGACCATTCCTGGGCTGAGGAAGGGTGGGTTAGGAGAGGAATTTTATGTTGTTTATGCGGCTACTGCATGCCAATCTGATAGATATATTTATCAATTTATCAGCCTTTTGTGATTTTTTTTTTCAATTTAGCCCAAACCGGAGAGAACGGTCCCAACAGGAGTAGAACACAGAGGTCTCTAATGGTACAACTCCAGGAGTAGGAGCAGGAGGAGGAGTAGGAGCAGGAACAGGAGCAGGGGCAGCCGGGCCGCCAGGAGGGGGTAGCAGGTGGAGGAGGATTAGTGGGGCTAGTGGAGGAAGTGGAAGAGTAACATCAATAGCAACAGCGTGCGGCGGCAGCAGCAGCGCTGCAGCGGCAGAGTCAGAAGTAGTAGTGAAAGAGGAGAAAGATGTGAAAGAAGAAGGACAATTCAGGGTAAAAGTGGTGCCATCTTTTCAAGTGTTATTGCTAACAGTATGAAGCCCTCCTTTGGCAAAAAAGAGAAAAGTAATAAAGTGAAGCATCATAGTCATCAACATCATATGAAGAGTATTCAGAAGTCTATCTCCTGATTGCTTTTTCTCAACAAAAAACGCTATCGAGGAAGAGGGAACACTGGATATTAGCACAGATGGTTTGTGCATTCGTACCATCACTGTGAAATGGAACTGACTTTAATTGTACTCCACAAGAAAGGAAGTAGTCTTTCCCAGTGTAAGGCCAATCCAACTCAGCTCCCAGTGGAGTATTACTATGTGCATTCAATATGAGGTATAATATGGGCATCAATCAAGGAGAGTTCCACGGTTCCGTAGCTTCTACTGGCGGTTGTACACAGAACATGTGTGCCATTGTGCATTATGGGGTGTATCAGTAAAAATATCCTCAAAATACAGGGGGTTATCTCAAGTACATTGTTGAATGGAAGATACTGAATGTGCCATGGAATGAGATGTATTGGGCGCGATGGATGATTTCCTGACAAAAAGATTAAAGACGCTATCAGTTATACGACAGAAGTGGAAAAAGTATTGAAATTTGAAGGAAGGAATAGTTAAAAGTGGAAGATCAGTCTGTAGAATTCTCATAAGTTAATTTGCCAAACTGAACAATTAACAGAAAAGGAGGAAAAACGGCAGTGTTCACAGATCCGTAATTCCATTCAATTATATGTTGTAGAAAGTTCCGTTCGGCCATTACGGACTAAAATAAACCGATTCTGTCGTTGTTAGGCTGCGTTTGGTAGTATACTTGCAGGTATGTTAGAATACCCAATTACTAGTTCCAGACATGCAAGAATTGATTTTGTGGATTTTTTGTTCTATGATTTTATCAAATCACTGTAGTGCCTTTAACAAGCAAACAAAATTAATTTCTGAGTTCCATGCTTGTAACTTGAGTGTGTGTGCTATTAAGCCGATCAAATCCAAATATATGGTATTTTTTTCTCAACATTTTTATTTTCAAAATTTGATTGACTTCAATTTTTTAATGTGAATATGGGCAACATCCTAAAAACTCATGAAAGCCTCTACAGAAAAGCTTATTCCATTGGGGTCCATTTACCAGGATGGAATGGGGACAGCTAGAGAAAATAACTCGTTTTCTGTTGATATGCATTTACAGGTTTGGACTGTCCATGTACATGGGACCACATCTAACCTTCCCCTCTAAAAGATGGGCTATTGTCATGGTTTACTTGCCCCAAGTCTAAATAAACCATTGTGGTTGGGGTATATTCTAATTTCAATAACAGCTCCTATAGAATAGAGCCAGATTTATACCTGATTACAATAATCCCAACATTTATCCACCCTGGAATTTGACTGGGAACCTCCACACCAAAGCCTAATTACCCTTTCTCTATACTCTCCTATGTTTGGGATCTTATGCACATTTTAACACGTATTAAAAAGCAATACAAGGATGTTTGTTTAATAGTTTGAAAGTTAAAAGTATCCACAATATTAAAACAAATGTCGGAAAGTACTTGTTTGCAATCAATATCCGTTAATAAATGGTGTAAAAAGGCTATAGAAATGAACAAACGACATACCTTGAAAAAATGGGAAAATTCATGTCCCTTTGCTGGTTTTGAACAAAGAGATTAACCTATTTATAAGTGGGAAAATCCATTGAATTGCTCAATTTTCCAATTTTGTTTTTACAAATCCTTTAAGGTCAGTGTTTTTGTTTTGTGTTAGTTTGGTTTCATTCTTGTATCTATTTGCTTTATTTTGCACCCACTCCTATTTTTGAATAGTTCAAGGAAATAAACATTTCTAGAAGTGTTATTGCCTTTTCTTATCTGTGACTTAATGACTGGGAAAGATCAAAGAGGCACAGGCCTCCAACAACTTCTTTCCCTGTTGGCTCTTCCTGGTCTATAACAAAAACATAGACCAATAATTGTTTGTATTGTACTGTTTGTTGTATTTTGTAATATCAAAAGTAGTTGATAATCAGGATTTGCAACAGTTAAAATAAAATAACTCAATGAGGTAGTGTTTGTGGTTAAATTTAAACAGAAGTTGAGCAAACTTTGGAATTTCAAATCATTTTGTAACCACGTGAAGTGTGATAAGACTTAATTGCCAGAAATTAAATAAACAGCAAAGAGGGTGATTGAAATAAAATATGCCTAAAATAAAATGGTCGCTCCAAGATAAGGAGGCTGTTAAGTCAGAACTTAGTAAATGACCAATTTTTATTTTTTTTCAGTTTTTAATGGCATTACATGTTTTCTTTCCATATATTTTAACAGAATCCATATATATATATTTTTTTCTCATATTTTGTTCATTTTACTTTTTAACTAGGTTACGCATTTTTGACTCCAAAAACATCACATGGCTGAACTGCAAAAGGGCGGGTTTTCGCGTACTACTACGCAATACCGTCTGTGCTATTCGGTCGGCGCGCGCGATTGTAATGATCGCATCAATCAGAACGCCTTGAGCATCGATTCGATATACGCATGTCCATGGTAACTTTTATGCAATTGTAAAATTGTTGCCCACGTGAGATGCTTTTGCAAACAGAAGGGATTTTAATTTCACGATTTGAGCCTCATAAATTGTTGAATTTTTTATCATAAGTATCCAATGATGTTAATTTGACCTTGTGCAGAGGCAGTGTGAGAATGAGATTAAACGCTTGGTGTTTTGGAATAAGGCCATATTTTGTAGCGAACGGGACAATATTTGGACAAATGGCGATTTTCTATTTTCCTCTGTGTTCAACTTTCGGCTATAATTCGTGATTTCGGGTTCCGTTACCTCGAAATCCATAACAACAACAGGTAAGAAATGAAATGCATCGTAGAGAGCATATCAAAATCTATAGGGTCGGTATTTTTTAAATTTTCATTTTTGGTTAAAAATCGTGTTTATGTCAACCTTTGGAACAATCTTGGGCGTGTTTCCAAATTGAAACACGCGGATTTTTGGCCTTTTTGGCAAATAATTTTGATAATGTGCAGAATTTGAAAAAAGGGGAAATCCCGACCCTAGAACTAGAATTCTGGAATCAAAAACGAACAAAAACGAACAAGGCACATTTTATAACATTCTTTCTATATTTTTTTTATAGGAACCCAAAAAAATGGAGCGAAAATCACCATTTTTTATGATTTTTCCTCAAAAATACGTATTTTGGGGAACAAAAATATTACATATAATTGGATTCCTGAGTCTTTCCTTCTCAAATATGTAATCTTTTATATTTTGGAACAATAATTAAAACAGAATACGGCAAAAACAGCTCCTTTGAATTCCCGACTTAACAGCCACCTTCCCAATCTAAAACCCTGCTAGTGCATTAAAAATGAATGTTTTCTCATTAATTCGCAGCAGACCTTCTGATCGCTGCTTCTATTTGAATAATTTATAATGTTTAAGGTATTTTCAAGATTTCACAAATGTTTACATCACAATTCTTTTGGTGAGACCAACAGTTCCCTTTTAAAGGAATGCTTGTCTGAAGTATTATTAATCTATAAGAAACTGGTATGTTAAAAGTTTAAAATAACTAGCAATTTAAGATATATATAATACAATTCAAACATTTAATTTTCCAAGCAATTTATTTTATATGGGTATTATGGTCCACAATAAACCAATTGTCTTTTATATCCCCCCTCCCCCCCAAAAAATGTTGAAAAGATACACATTTTGATGTCACACAGTCTCCTATTAATGCTTATAAATTTCACACCTTATGTATGTATGGGTTGCAGTATTGAGTCGGTGAAAACGATTATCAGTTTGCAGGGCGAGAAGTTTTGCGTCGGTCAGGTAGAAAGAAACCACATCTTGACTGCAAGGTAACATGCTGAAATCAATTAAAACTTTGATAGGGTTTGAGCTGAACTGTATATAAATACAAAGCGTGTGGGGCGTTAGATCCAATGACAAACCACAAAAACCTAAAATAAGCCTTGGGTAAGCAACAGAAAAAAACCCGCTTTTTTTTTTTCAGTAAACTGGTTTTTGATGGCCCACTTCTTCCTTTTTCATCATTCCCCCTTCCCAATAATTCCCCCCTCCCCCCCCCCCAAAAAAACGACACTATCCTAATTGTGAACCAAGCTATGTTAAGTCCAGTGGTTGCACTTTATGCCTTTCATTGATACCACTTGTTTACCCGCGGGGGGGCAGGCCAGAATAATCAATTGGTAAACATATTTTAAAATTTGCTTGTGTTTGGCACTCTTAATCAATTTTTGAACTTAAACCACCACATTTTTTGTGCCTTTTTTTTGAAAAAACTGTGATTGGAAATTGATGTTCAGCCTACCGTGTCCTTGTCAATAGCACCCAAAGAATTTGATAATTGTAACCATTGAAAACTTTAATTTTTGATATTGGCTTGGGTTGTTGCCCTACGTGTATGATCATGGAGTTGGTATGATATGGCTCAATAGATAAGTTAGATAATAAAAAGATATTTTTAAGTAACCAGTGGAAGTAATTTTTTTTACGGAAGTGCACCCTTGGAAATGGACTGCATGCCTGGGATTAACACAATAGTGCTTGTATATGCACGCTTAACTGCAGAATCTAAGCCCAGAGTTCTTTACTCATGAAATGCCAACCATATGTATTCACATATCTGGCATTGTGTTTGTGATTTTACAAACACATGCTATGGTTAATTGATTACGTAACCTTGGTAACCAACACAAACAAAATTTGCCTGCAAATTGTGGGAAATGTCTTTACTAGAGTTGCGTATATTTACTGTTGAATATAGCGGGGAAAATTACCATAATACAACTGTAAACAGTTATCCAGGTCTGCTGTTCTAACTATTCTTGTTTGGCCTAAGCTGTAAATTGAAAGAAGAATCAATGAAAATCATGTTTCCCTCAATCTTTTTGGACATTTAAAATAAACAGAAAAATAAAATTTTATTATTTTTGTTAAACAGGAGAATAATGGTTTGAGTCAAAAACCCTGATCTTCACTAACATAAGAAATGTTGCATTGTGTTAGAACTGTCGCGTGAATTTATGAATATAAAGTAGGTAATTAGACTAGCGCATCGTACACTGGAGAGGGGGATATATAGCTATAACGATACTATTAGTTCTCCCGGTTTGTTCACGCAATATCGAAAATCCTATGTTGGGTGGTGTATCACATCAGGGCCATAGGCCGAATGATACAGACAATATATTAATCTGGCCTGTGAACCAATGAGATTCAAGTATTCATGTCTACTAAATGATAAATCTATTACACAAGATCAATTATGAGCCTTACCGCATTCTTAACCTATTATATTTCAAAGTGGAGAAAGAAACAACCATCGTCAACTTGAACAATGGGAATTGTTCCCATTGTTCAAGTTTGCGATGCGTGTTTCTTTCTCCACTTTGAAATTGATGATCGAGTAACCCTGGGTACTACCATACATATCTAGACGGAATATAAGCACTATTTTGATTGAGTATTCGGCAGGCCATATCATGCAATGAGCAAATCAGAGATACTGTCAAGAAGTTGGTTTATGGGTTACAGAGAGATAAAGAAGCACTTCTTGATTGGTTTCACTATATACAATCGGTGTCTTGTAATGAGCCAATCAGACAGACTGTATTATAGGTGGTTAAGCAAAGCCATGTCAAAATTTACTTGGGCACTTTTTTATGAATTAAAGGGGAACGGAGAGATTTCAAATAACATGGGTCCTAAAAATGTGAAAAATCGGATTGCACTTGTGTAAAGCTTTTCTATCCAAAAATATCCCCATCGAAAGGATTTACGCTGAGAAAATTCCTTGGTAAAAAAAAATTATGGAAATTCATTTTTATATAGGGCAAATCAGAAATCAGCCTATGTTTTTCTATGAAATATAAACATATACAAATCACCATTCTATTTCATTTTAAGTTGTTTCTGTAGCCATATAGAAGGTAGGGAATCTAGGGGGTGGCTAAGCTAAATGCAATCAATATATAACGAAGAAATTATGGAGACTGGCAAAGCTCTCGTTGCACCTTTACCGCAGAGTAACCCAAATCAGGACTCCCACTTCTATGTACTGATTTGATCGCAATTTGAGTTATTCATTAAAATGTTTTGAACCTGAAAACCATGTTCAGAGTAAATGATGGTATTTTTACAAACATTTTGGTTGTCTACATACTCGTACATCCACTGCCTTTTCTTTAAATCATTAAAACTCCTAATGAGAAGTGGTTATATCTCTTGATGCTTGGTTAGGTATTGATGAATGGAATAAAAATGTTTTTTAAATTGTGGATTTTTTAAGGGGGGGTGTGGGTGGGGTAGGGGGGGGGGGATTTTGCCTCCCCCCCCCCAAGTTTTTTCTTCCCCTAGTTTTGCCCCCCCCCACGGCCGAAAGAACAATGAGGGATTTTTGGCAAAATCAGCAGTTTGGGACAAAAATCCCAAATTTTGGGAAAGAAAAAAAATCATTTTATTTTTTGAAATTTCCAAAATTGGTTAAAAATCTCCAGATATATGATACTTTCCCCCCAGAATTTGCTTTTTACCCTCAAATTTCACTGCCCCGATTTGCCCACCCATCCCCAGAAAAGAGGTCTGGCGCCCCACTGTTAAGCTTATTTACTAAGCTGTGCTTGAAGGTTCCATGAGATATGAAAATGCCTAGAGTTGGTCAATATTCATATTTTTGTGGACAGTGTAACATTTTTAGACACCCGTGTATGCACCAAAGGTACATTGAGTAAGTAGTATTGGTATTATTATTTATTTATGTATTGCACCTATTTAACAGGGTAACCTACTCAACAAAGATTGATTTTCAGCAGGACATGCCTGATAATACATAAAATGTATAATAAGCTACACGTTAAAATAATATTTAAATATACAATACACATAACAAGTCGATTAAAAAAACATGATTTTAAAAGTCTGGATGATAAAATACATATATAA
Organism: Ophioderma brevispina; assembly: GCA_023653785.1. NCBI lineage: Eukaryota > Metazoa > Echinodermata > Ophiuroidea > Amphilepidida > Ophiodermatidae > Ophioderma > Ophioderma brevispina. Next base: position 21,545 of record JAMKCH010023002.1, read on the forward strand.
CATAATTTTGATTATTCCATAAGAAAGAAAAATTCATATAAAAATATAGATTATATACTAAAAAGTAATAACTAGATACAATTGTTAGGACATTTACTGAAATCGTAATCGTAAATTAAAAAATATGGGACCCCGTCCTCAATAGCTCTTCCGATTATATGGTTCTAAGATCCCCGAATGACCCTGACCTCCTCACCGTAACCAACAAAGACCTGGCGTCCCATGATAAATCCTAAACCATCAAAGAGTTAAACACCACACAGCGCGCGATCACACACACACACACACGCACACACACGCACACACACACACACGACCACACATACACACATCATACATACACATACAGCAATACACACGCATACAGCGTACACACAAAGCATACACAGACACACACAAATCATGCTGAAGATCTATCTAGGTGGAAATAATCAACCAGCATTCTAAAATACTATATCACACTATCGCAGTGATTCCATGCTGAACCTTAAGCCCTAATCAGTCATTTTTTCCCTCCCAATTCAGATGCCTATTTTGTCTCTCAATTTCTTGTGTTGGGTCATATCAACACCTTATTTACTTTCTTTGTAAGTAACAGACATTTAAGAATTTTAAAGCGGGCTTGAATATGCAATTCCGACGACTGTTTTCTAGACCTAAAAAAGTTTGATTCAGACTGTATATATATTACTAAACAAGGCATAAAAATAAAATTTCTTTAAATAGGCGTGTTCCTAGCACTTAGAGGGGTCCTTACTACGACAGTTTCAATAAGGGGTCATTACAGGGGTCATTACTAAGACAATTTCAATACAACTGAAAAAAATGGACTTTGATGAAAAATAGGGGGCACCATTTGTTTACATAGTGGAAGAAAATCGCAGATAGTGGCCTTTTAAATATTTGGATGGAGTTGTCCCTAGCCATGAAAACTTTGAGGGCAGTGTTTCCATAGAGTGACAAAGGTTGATGCAAATTGAACACCTGTTTCCTTGATTGAGAAATTGACAATTTTGGTACCCACCTGATGCATAATATCCTCCAAATAAATCTTGCTGTCATAGGTAGTTTCCAGTTTGATTCATCTTTGTGGCAAATTACAACTAATTCAGCAGCATTCTTTAATTACAAAGCACCACAGTGTTTTATTTATTTTTGTGAGGGGTTGGAATAAATTTACGCCATTTAACACTTCATATTATAGACTGACTACTTGCAATTTCCTAATGTCATAAATTTTATCTTTTGAATCTGTGTCTGTAGTACAGAGTAAACATTTGGTTATAATTTGATCGTTAAATATTGGATAATATCAATGTCAATTCAGTAGCTTTCTGTAGGAGCGCAATACAAAAAATATGTGTAGCAGTAGTCGTGTAATATTGTGAAATGGGTATTTTTGTGATTTGGATTACTTACTCATCTGGTAAAAAACCCCAACTAAATTAAGCATCTCAGATCAAAACACTAGACTTGATAGGGTGAGGGCAGTATTGCGCTTGTCCATACTAAGTACCATGTAAGAGTCAAAAAAAAATTCAAACACGTCCTGCTGCTCTAAATCTGAAGTGAAGGCATTTTTCACGTCTAGGTTACCAACTTGTGAAAAAAGAATCACAAATTTCCATTGCTGCTGTCTAGGTCTTGTAGCACAGAGTAAAGATTTGGTTTTAATTTGATCATCAAATATTTGGATAATATCAAATGTCAATTCATAAGCTGTCTACAGGAGCAGCTATACAAAAACTGTATGTAGCATATAGTCCGGTCATATTGTGAATTGTTATTTACTGTGATTTGGTTACCTCATCTTGTAAAACCCAAACTAAATTAAGCATCTCAGAACAAAACACTAGATTTAGCAGAGTGGGGGCAGTATTGCGCTTGTCCATACTAAGTACCAATATAATGAGTCATCACGAGTCATGCTGCTAAATCTGAAAGTGAGTTTTTTCCGCTACGTTACAAATTGTGAAACTAAAATTGTTTTTTTATATCCAATTTACAATGTCTTCTGTGTGTAATACTAGAATGGCAGTATTGTGCTTGTAATCACAATCAATATAACGAGTCATGCTGCTAAATCTGAAAGTGAGGGGTTTTCGCGCTAGTTCATTGTGAAAAAAATGACTACAAATTTACAGTGCTGCTGTTGTTATACTTGATTTAATTTTTGATTGAAAGCATTAAGCGTTTACCTCATTTCCCTTTCTATCACCAATCATATTTGTATGACGTTATAGTAACTTTTGATTCCAGTAAACAGTCATTGGATTAGGCCATTCCTTTTCAAAAGTATTTTGTTTCCCCTTTATTATTTTTTAGGGGGTGGACTATGATTTAAAGGTGTCACTGTGAGCTTTTTAGTGCAATTTTTTTTTTCAGCTTGTTCAATACAGGGTATTTGGATAGTTTGATCTTTTGGTGAAATCCGGAAAAATCCTTCTAAAAAATTAATCCATGGATGCCATTAGAAGCTCTTTAAATTTTAGGGTTGAACTGAAAATTGTTACTATACATTTTAGGTCAAATGGCTTTCCCATTAATGTTCAAAGCGTCAAAATATTTGAAATTTTAGGATTTATAGCTTAAAGTGACGGATAAGTCTGTAGAATTCGCATAAGTTCATTTCCAACTGAAGAATTGACAGAAAAAGAAGAAAACGGCAGTGTTCCAAGTTACAATTCTCCATTCAATTCGTGGTTGTAGTAAGTGTTCGTATGGACAGCAATGACGTGGTATAAATTTCTATTCTATTTTGTCTTAATAGATGCTTCGTCCATAGCAATTTAATAGGGTTGTTAGGTTACCTATCTTGTTACCTACTACAAAATCTGATTTTTGATAATGTTTTTTGATTTTCTGATTTAGCAAATCAACTGATAGTGCCTTATTACAGATGTTCATGTGTATCTTATATTTTTTAACACAATAGTGCAGATCAGTTGTCAGTTGATTAAGGGCTGCGATTAGACAGCCAAGACCTCATTCAATATAGCAACTTACCTAACAAATGAATCAAATAGATTGCAGTAAACAGACTACAAAACCACAACTGATGCAGACGATGGTGGCTAAGCCTCTCAATGTAGCAACTCGCCCAAATGAACTAATTATATCACAGCAATACAGACACAAACCCCAAAATGATTTAAAAGGAGAACTGTTACTGAAGAATTAACTTGTACAATATACGCTATAAAAAAAATTAGTGAACATATATCGAGTGGTTCATCGAAAAAAAAGAAGGATGTAACCATTAAAAAATTAGGACATTTGTCTGACCCCCCCATGCCCTATTTGAAATTCGCGGTTCGTTGTATATGGGATTGTATAGATGTGTATGCATACAGATGGCACAGTAGTAGCATCATACACCTTCACACATTGTGACGCTTTCATAAGGTGTATTTGTTCTGCTATGTATGACGCAAATGTGACGGGCGTATCGCATAACGTTATACACTAGCGCAGTTTTTAAGTAGCGCATGGTCAGACTAGTTGGTTTTATTTCATTACTATGGTTAACCTATAATTCTGTTTTTGATAAAACCACTCGATATGTGTCAATTAATATTTATAAAGTATATTTGTATAAATATTGGTTGTACGGGTTCTCTTAAGAGCTGGGATGTTGCCATGATTACAGCATCCCAATATTCTTATAAAAAAATCAAATTAACCTTACCGTAGAGTTGATTCTGGAGCTTCCTCAGCTTGGAATAAGAATATGGACTGTTTTATAACCATATAAAAAAAAAAATTTGTCAAGATGTTGTTTATTGTGTTAATGAATGATGATTGGGATTTCTTGACTCCCGGGGGGGGGGGGGGAGAGGGGGAGGGGGGTTCTCAAAGGTTTATTGGGGTTACCTGCTCGTTCCAGGGGTTCTGAAGTGATCCCTAAACGGGACCAATTTTCAGTGATGAAAATTATTACCCTAACGGGACCAGTATTCAGTTTAAATAAATTATACCCGTTTTGGGGGAAAATATACCCCTAACCAGACCAATGTGCGGTAAAATTATACCCCTAGTGGGACCTGCGTTCCCCAAATACTGTGAATAAAAAAATATACCTTTTAAAGAACCAATATATGAGAAGAAAAAAAATAACACTGTACTACTGTAAGAAAATTTAACACTGCAGGGTTATTGTACTGACATGTTAAGTTAATTTTCCCATGTTTTTCAATGAGCCAGAACAATGACCTGAATTTGATACCCCTATGGGACTAGAACTTGAGATGTGAATTTGATACCCCTAGCGTAGTCCCGCATTTGCAGCTAGTCCCTCTTCCTTTGGAACGAGCATGGGTACCCGACAACCCCCCCCCCCCCCGGGGTCTTGACTGCCACCTTGGCGTGCAGTGTTCAGAATAACATGCTTCACTACACATCACAGGATGTAGACAACTTTTGTTCTCTTCTTCCTCTAAAGAGGGCAGTATTCAAAAGTTAATGGAGATGGTTCAGGGAAATGATGAGATAACATTACTCACTCAGAAAAAGTGACCTTGGTTAGCAATTTTGAATCAGTTTTCCATAATCTGGAAGTTATAAGAACTATTTAAAGGGATATTAGCAGCGATATTGCGAGAAAATTGAAAAATATGGAATTGCATTGTTTAACTTATATAGCAGGGATAGTGTTGTAAATCCCATATAACGCCTTTTATTTTAGAACAAACCACCAATTTGTGAAAAATGATATAGTAAAGTATTGAGGGAGGGGAAATTTTGTCTCCTGTCTCCCCGCAAATAGAATGATGTCTCAAAATCTACAATAAACAGTGATTGTGGTTACACTAGCAAGAATAAACAAAGATCAAGATGTTTGTGTTTGAGGTCAAACGGTATTGAAGTCATGGTTGCACAATATCACGCTTAAAATCTGGGATATACACCGAGGAAGAAAAGCTTTTTTTTTTGATATCAAGTCGGAATTTGTATAAGCACGTATAGAAATTAAAAGAATCAGAGAAAAAGTACCTGCCTTGTCTTTAATACAAGGATTCCAAGCCAACCACTTGCAGGTTAGTTGCCTATCAATGCCAGTAACAAAAATACAAAAATATGAATTTTGATATTTTTCGATGTTTCGGATTAGCAAATCGCTTGTACCCTTTAAGTGAAATGATATTTCACATCTTGCAATTCCACTAACTTATTTATTTAATTGTGAATACGTCTCAATGGTAAACCACTCTTTAAGTTTGCCATACTTAATCAACAAATGTGTCTATCATAGAAATAACCTCTGCGCATTGATATAAAACCAAAAGGTCACAGACCTGTCAAAACAGGTCATTCCATGGGAATCAACTCTGGCGTGTGTTTTCTTGTGTTAAATGCCATTTCCGTCATCTGCTGAATAATTCCGGAGTCCATTTTTTCTCAAATCATTCTGTTTACCCATAAGGGCTCTGATTTGGTCTTAATCATTTTTAGGTGCGGGCATTTTACAACACATTCAACAATACATTTGAAAAATCTTGTAAAGTGCACTATTTTTCAAATGTGGCCAGTCAGAACGACGGCGGGCAAGCCTCATTCAATATAGCAACAAATAAATAATGTCCTGACACCGCACGACAAGCGTTACCAATGACTTTTGTGATATGCAAAGAAGACGACTGGAGACCAGAGCCTGATTTGGGGTTTTTTGGCCACCTTCTGCTGTCCCAGCAATTTGTGTATCAAAAGGTTCCTGAATTCTGTTTAATACAACATGGGTGACCACTTGCAGTGTTACATATTTTAACATGCATGTTAGGTGACCTTTGGGATCCCAGAGAAAGGCCAAACTTTAAGGCAAAATTTGTTTGGCAAATAATTTTTAAACAGTGTCCTTTCTTGAGCTATACAAAACAAAGCATGCAGTTCATTGTATTTTTGTTCTAAATGAATATTTCCGTTAGATAGTTACAGTGCTGGGCTCTGTTTTGTGGGCTTGCCAACTATACCACTTACATTTCCATGTTCATGCTGCCTGGATGGACGTATGAAGGGATGGATGTTTCTTGTAAAAACAGGCCCGTAAACCAGGATTTTTTAGGGGGAGGGGCGCGTTTCTTTTCAAAGGGGACTTTTCCCCCAAAAAAGGGGGCGGGGGGGGGCCAAATTTGGCAAAAGGGCTTTACCGAGATGTATTTTTGACAAAAAAACACAGACCCCAAATGTTGCCCCTTTCAGCCCTTTTTAGTGGTTGGGAGCTTTTGTTTTTTAATGGGGGAAGGGTGGGTGTCCGTTCCCCACCGCCCATCCTAATTTCTAAAAAAGGTAAACCTTCACTTCTCCAACAGAACTCAATGACCGACAATCAATGTCTGTGACGGGTGTGCTACAGGGTCCAAGTTTTAAGGTCTTGGGAATGTATTACAACCCGTATGTTGACTGTCATCACAATTGGTGCGAGAAGTTACTCTCGCCCCCTGGTTGACCTAGCCCACAACCGAGCGTGCTAGGGCGATGGCATGTGTGGTTGGCCACTCCATAGCTGATGACTATATAAGATGTGTGGTGGACTAGATGGACTACCAATAATGTGCTATATAAAGTATTCTAATTTGCTATTTGTTATGACTGGCTAAGTTAGTGCACAAGAACTGCAAAATTCTAGTTTTGGTTGTTTTTTTTGGCTTTCTTATTTTGGACATGGGCAGTATTCCCATTGACAGGACGGGATTATTCCAACGGTTGTAATATAATAGCACGTTACGATGATGGTCCTACTATGAAGTAAATACATATGGACAAATTGCAACCTCGCCCTCATGGCCAGTTACAAGATTATTTTCTTGGGGGGGGGGGGGTGGGGGGGGTTGCAGGACTTAAAAAATGTTGAACCTTAACCACCCAAAATGTCTTTTTGGGACCTTGAACAAACTATCAATCACCACCAAAAATGTGGACTTTCTCGGCAAAATTTCTTTACAATTTTCAATCAAAAAATTTGGCAAAAAGTGGACCTTTTGACCCCTTTCGTCGGAAATCTACGTCACACAGGGCTGAAAATTGGTGGTCGTGGAAGTATGGGTGTGGCCAGGGTATGGGGTGATGGTATGTGAGTGGGGTCCGTGGGTATGGTCGAGGGTCCCCTTAGGGGTGTGTGTGGTATGTAGGGTTAGGGGTAAGGTTAAGGGGGTTTGGGGTTTGATGTGGGTTGGGGGTATTGGAGGTGTGGTACAGGTATGAGTGTGTGGTACGCTGGTATGGAGATGTGGTATGTAGGGGTGTGCTATGGGGGTGTGGTATGTGGGTGTGGTGGGGCCTGTGGGTATGGTCCGGGGGTTATCGGTGTGTGTGGTCTATGGGTAGGCTGGGTACGGGGGTATATGGGGTGTGTGTGTGGTATGAGGGTATTGGAGGTGGGGTATGGGGTATGGTCCAGGGGGAGTGGGTCAGGGGTACGGTATGGGGTGTGGTCCAAGGGCACAGTCCGAGTGTATGGAGATGTGGTCCTAGGGGGTGTGATCTGGAGGATGGGGTGTGTGGTCCGGGGTATGCATAGGACTGAGGGTGGTGTGTGGTCGTGATATGGGGTGTGGTCTTGGAAGTGTGGGTTGTTTTTGCCAGGGTATGGGGTGGGGTCTGGGGTGTGGGTCGGGGGGTAGGAGGTGTGTGGTATGGTTGGGGGGGTCCAGGGGTATGGAGATTTGGTCCGGGGGTAGGGAGTGTGGTCCAGTTGTAGGGAGAGTAGTCTGTAGGGGTGTGGTTCCAGGGGTATGGGGCCGTGTGCGTCAGGGATTGCATGGGCTGAAACTGTTGGGGGTTTGTTGGTGTGTGGTCCAGTGATTTGGGGGTGTGGTCTTGGAGGTACAGTTGTTGCCCAGGGAAGGGTGTGGTTGTGGGTGTGTCCTGGGTTATAAGGTGATGGTCCGGTAGGCGGGTGAGTGGTAGATGTTGTGAGGCATGGGTATTGGATAGGTGTGGTCTGGGGGATGGATGGGTGTGATGGTTCCGGGGTTATGGGGGGGTGGTCCAGGGGTATGGGGTGTGGTCAGGGGGTATTATGGGGATGTGGTCCGGGGGAGGGGAGCTGTTTGTCCTGGGGTTTGGTCCTGGGGTATAGGTTTGTGGTCCAGGGGTTATGTAGGTTGAGAACCGTTACATATATCGGATTACCTATGGGGACCACCGTCCCTATTTTGTCATATGCAAAGCGGGTATGTAGGGATTGCTTTGGTCTGTCTATGTCTGTGTGTGTGGTAACTATTTTTAGCCCAATGTTAACCATACACATATTGTGGGCCGCCGTCTATAGCTGGGGCAGGGACAATTATCAATCTTGGCGTGTGTATATATGTGTTGTGTGTGGGTTTGTGTGGTGTGTGTTCAAAATTGTTAAGTTTTTTTTTAAATTACCTCAATTGAAAAGTTTAACTTCAATTGGAACCAAAACTGCCTGTCATAGGTGCACAATGGGATACATCATATGTTGATGAGGTCAAAGGTCCATGTTGACATGAAAGGTTTAAGGGCATGTGAGGTCAAGTTGAAAAATGGCTAAAATGTAAAATGATCTAAATTGAACTTGAAGTTCAATTGGAACCAAACTTTGTCAAGGTGCACCATGCGATCCCTTCATATGTTGATGAGATCACAGGTAAATGCAGGGTCAAAAGGTCATGGGGCGGCCCACAGCTTATATTTTGAATATAGCGAGCGCGAAAAGCCGAGAGACCGCGAAATTCTAGTTGACCACTGTTAAAATACATTGCGTCAAATTAATGGTACTAGCATGTGTTGTAATAGTCTGGGTGGTCCCCACAGTTACATCCCTCTCATGAGTGGTCAAAGGCATCTAGAGGGTGTTAAGAGTCATGGCACTTGCATACATGGTCCTTGGGTAGTGTCACTTTGTTGGACATCATCATGTGACCTTGGACCTTGGTGTGATCTCATTTGACCTTTGTTCCCCAATCACAAACAGCGATGGCAGATGAACACGTGTACGCATTTCGTCAAAATGCTATATTTTGTCCCCGCAAGAAAGTGGTCAGAAGGGGATTATAAAAATGGGCTCCGTCCATCCGTGTATGTCCATATGTCTGTTGAGAAAAATGTTAACCCTGGAATGGCCATAAGACGGTTCTAGATGAGTAGGGAAGCTAAACCTTGCGGTATTTTTGTAGGAAGGGAAGGCCCCCTACTAACCATGTAATTCATTCCCCCAGGGTTCTCCCCTGGGTTTGTCAGGGGGTGGTAGGGAAAAAAAAAAGAAGATTAATGTGAACAAAAAGTCAAAATTTTGGCCTATCTTGGTTTCTAGATGAGTAGAGTATAGGTCAAAATTTGGCTTATATTGTAGAAGAGCAAAATACCCTACTAACCTTTGTATGTAAAACAAGGTCAAAATTTGGCATCTGTGGGGGTTGCTGACATCGGACCCTTGACTTTGCAAAAAACATTATCAACCCCCGGCACATCACATTTTGGTAGCGAAAAAAGTGTGTTGGGGCCCAGTGTCTTACTGGGCATGTTGATGATGTGAAAAGGACCATGATTACTCTGGTCGTTTCGGGTAATCTGTAACCTTTATTAAGTAATTATATGCGTGCCCTATGAGTGCCATCAGGCTATGATGAGGTAACTTGATGGAAAGGAGGGGGGAGGGTTGGGGAGACATTTTGGTGGGACCTCATGGGACTTGCGGACCTCATGTGACCTTTGGCCCTTACCACTGTGACGCAGCCAACACTCTTGTCGGGATGTGATGTATTTTTTTTTTGGGTGGGGGAGGGGGCCTGAGAGCAATATTGTAGGGGGGGGGGCTGTCAGCAGGCTCTGCTGACTCGTAAATCTGCCACTGGTTGACCACATGAATTAGGATGATTGATGTTGGGTTTTGTGCTGTTAATTTATTCTGATTCAGGAGTGTCTCCTCAATGTTCATAAATAAGACATAAATGTGCTGCTTTTAATGGTGGGGAGGGGGATTGCTCATTTCATTGCTGAGTGGAAGCTTTTGTAATTATCATTGGAATGCAGTTCTGCTACATGGGGGGTTTCCATAAGGTGACCCATCTGACCTTTTTCTGACATACTTTTATTCTGACACACTAATGAATGCGGAAACCTTAACGGAATAAACCACCTAAACCGTGTGGTTTATTCCGGTTAAGGTCCATTAAGTTTCAAAATTCATAGGGTGTCAGAAAAGTATTGGTTCAGAAAAGGGTGTCACCTTATGGAAACACCCCCAGCTAATTGCTGCCTAACAAAGATGTGGTTGCAATCTTTTTAGCATAAACCAAGCCATAAACAATGTTTGGTTATTATGCCAATTTTAAGAGTTGCATTGTACTTCTCTGACTCTGAAAAATATTATTTGAACAAATGGTATTATGTTGTAATAAAAGATCAAGCACACTTATGCTTAATTCTTACAACTACATGTATCTAAAACAAATGACCGTTGAACGTTTGACCGCTGGTGACTACGAGGTTGTTTCATGCTGGTATAGAAAATAATGCGCTGAAAAAGGCTGACTAGTGTAGTTTCAAACCTATGTGAGCTCTGGGGCAGCAAAGCACTTCAGATGCCTATAACAATATTGAGGGTGTTTTATTTATTACACAAATTTCCATACATGAATGAAATTTAGCAAAATACATTACACAGGGCTGTTATATAGAACTACATACAGATTACCTTGAAATTGTAACTTATAGCCAATAAAACTTGTTATTGTGCATTCTTTACATGTATTGTATAACTACAGTAAAAAATATTTAAGCTTGTTAATTGGTTTTATAAATTGTCTCTCACATTATTGAAATACGTACCTTCCACACGTCTTCATCAAAATAGTGAAACTATCTACGCCTATAAAATATACCTCAAGCCATAAATAGTATACAAATATTGGACGGACTCAATAAGGGTGGGGTTGAAATATCATCAATCGTGAAAGAGGTACTGTTCCATTCCAGCAGTACAGCGAGTGGAATGGGGGACATGACCATCTTTCACTGAGGATGATATGGCTTCCGTTCAGCACAAAATTAAGGAGTAATATTCTTTTCTATCAATCTATACATAAATTCTATAAATCTATAATTTCTATAATTTTACTTAAAATTTCATCATCACCATCTTTGATATTTTTTCTGTTACAACTGGAAACCCTACAAAACAAACGGGCGAAGTCCAAAGGTGAGTATGGTAAAAGCCATCAAATGGATATTAAACCCAATGAACTGCATTGATTTATGTACGAGTGATATAATACCTCCTAGATGTAAATATTAGTTTGCTTGTGATATTGCGCATTGAGTAACACAGCGAGAGGTACTAGTAGTTAAATTTACGATTTTTAAATAGCACATGAGGTTCTGAACTTCTTGTGTTAAAGTGACCTTTACCATTGAGATGGAAAAGGAGGAACATTTATGGAAATTAGGTAATGAAGTATATTTATAAAAAAAACAAAATATACTGCCTCTATTCAAAGCTTCATGGGATAGGGTCCCAGGCGTCCGCAAAGGGTGGAGGGGGGGGGGGGTGGTGGTCGCACCCCCAAATTCCACAAAAGGGCAAAAAGGGTCCACTTTTTTGTGAATTTTTTGATTTTAAAAAGGTAAAAATATCAGGGGAAATTTTGACAAAAAAAGTCACTTTTGGAAAAGGGAGATGGTCAAAAATCCTCTAAAAGGACGCATTTTAGGGGGGGGGTTTATGTCCACTTTTACCAAAAAAGGTCCACTTTTCCAAATTCGCACCTTCCCAAATAAATCCTGCGTATACTGCCCTGCTATTGGTCCCTCGGTGTTATTCAGTAGGCCTACTATTTTACTTTGGGCTGTGCCCCTCAGGAACTTAGGGAGGCCTACCTGTTTGTCCACCCTAGGCTCATAGTTTTAACCAGAGCCTCTCTGAGAGTATACAATTGGCTACTATTTCTGGGGCACTTACTCCAAATATTAGTATTGCCCAACAGAACAGCAGCTTAGAAAATACCCTTTGAAAGTTTGGCTGATGTCTCATTATTCAATACCCACCTCTAAAAAAAATCTGGATCAAAAAATAAATCTAAAAGGGTCAATTTTGACCCCTGCGGCGATACTGTACAAATGCCACAAAAGGGTCAACTTTGATCCCCACTGAGTGGATCAAATATTTTCCCCCAAATTGTGATTAAAAATAACCCCCTTGGTTATGATATATTTGGGATTTATATCTTTTTGAAAAATAACCCTTTAGGGTTAAAAATAACTATATTTAACACTTCATTGGTTATTAATCGGGATAAAAACAAATCTTGATAATGAAAAATAACCCCAAAAGTAGTTAATTTCAACTACCCTCCTTTGGTTAAAGATGACTATTAGGGTCATTTGAATTTGCCCATGTAAGGGTCATTTCAGCTATGAGTGCTAAAAAAACAGAAAGAGGAACCCCCGAAACGTGGTTGATTTCAACCACGGGCCAGTGTGTTAGACGGCCCATTTTAAACAAAACAAACAAAACCAACAAAACAACACAAAACAATGCAAACAGGACAGAAGGACAGACAGACAAACAAACAACCAAAAAACAGAACAAAAAGAAAAATATTGTTTTTTAACAAAAAACAAAAAAACAAAACAAAAAAACAAAATAAAAACCAAAAACAAAGCCAAAACCAATAAACAAAACCAAACAAACCAAACAAAACAACAAAATGCGCTTACATATAACCACCACTTTTTCTCGTAATTTAAAAAACAGTTGGTTTTTTGCACCGTTGCAACTGGTGGATTTTTCATAAATACACCCCTGGTACAAAAAATGATTTGAATCACACTGTTTGGCCGATTTTCAAATCCCCCACGGGTGAAAAATATTGGCTCCCCTTCACCCCGCAACAAAAAAAAAAAAAAAAAAAAACAAAAAAAAAATAAATAATAAAAAAATTATTTCCTGCTTTGTGGCTATACCAATAATAGTTTTACTTGAGGAGTTTCTACCTTTATTATGAGCAAATGATGTGTCAAATGTGGACATTTTTTTCTCTTTCTTTTTTTAGCAGGTGTTGTGAATGTGAAAGCAGATATAGGCCGGCGGGGCCGAAGTCCGGGGCTCCATAGCGATAACGGAATAAAGCGTTAACTAAGTTGCGTAAAAGTCAACTGAATCGAGTACCCTATTGTTCACCATTGTCCCGGAATGTGAGTACGCCGGACGATAAAATTTACTTCTACAACTGCTTGTACAAAAATCGCAGAGTGGCAAAAGTGTATGGAACCGCGGCCGCAGCTGGTTATTTCAAAATGACTAAAAAGGCCTGGCCCACACGTCCGTAATGTGAACCTGCAGGGGACTCCTTATAGCATCGGCTATCGAGGGCTATGTTCAACATGTGCCCAAAGGATTACGATATATCTGTGGAATCGCGGCGTAAGGTATGTGGGTAAGAGTTCTCAAACAAAAAAATCTTGTAACAAAAAATGGCCGATGGAGAGACGAACAAGCTCCGCTAATGAACGGCAACGAAGAAAGAGGAAAATGAAGAATGTAATTCTTCTGGCGAAGAAGAATGAGGGTAAGGAGTTTAATATTATGGTTGCAGTTGGAATCTGTTTTGTTGCCTTGTGCCTCAAAAGCAAGCCCAGAATGCAGTGTGCAAAAATTGCATAGATAGAAAAGGGGGGGGGGGGGAAAGAAAAAAGTGCCGGAAATTTGCACAACTCATGAATTGCAATTGACACCGAGCGTAGCGAACTCAACAATGCACATCAACATCTTTGCAGTTGCCTGTCAGTCTTGTGTATTGACTCAAGTGTTAGGCTTACCATGTTCGTACACTAAGACTTTCAGGCATGACTGATATTTATTTGTTTTCAGTTATTTTGTGTACAGTTTAAAGTTTTGGAATATAAAAATGCAAGTTCCCGGGAAGATAGATAGTCCCATTCCCATAGATTTCTTACCATATTTTTATGTATTTCTTTATCTAAAAAGTCAAGATTTCTCTCCAAATGATCATAGTTCCCAGGAAGGAGCTTCCTAGATCCCACTTTTCCCCACCATGGATTTTTTTTGCCATAATCATAATGCATGATTATTGCATGGATTTCAAAAATTTCAGTTCAGTTGAGTTGCTGTTTTCAGTCAGTTCATGAGTTTGAGAGTCGTAGCTAGCATAGATGGAGTGCAGGACAGATGAGGGAGAGATACTCAGATCATGTAACTTGTGCTCATATTCAGAAAGATGTCCACCGAGACCCGAGTGATTTTTTATGAGGAAATCATATAAACCAACTCCCCAAAAAGTTAGAACGCAACAAAAAGTTGGCACACCGAGCCCTGCACAAAGTAAGGCCAATGGAATTGGAAGTTTAGATTGTTGCACACTGCCGCCTGTTCCAGAACCTAGTCCTGCTTAGTGCAGACTTGAATTCTTTTCAACAATATGTCATTCATGTTCAATTATTAGGTCCTTGCAATGGATGTATCAGTTGTGCTGCACAAATAAGAGATGAAATTTCAAGTAGCTACGAACCCAGGCCTATTAATTGCAGTCTATGGCCTCACCTAATTTGATAAAGAAGTATCTCCCCAAAAGGTTTCATCACTGTAATAGTAGTATTAAGCTTGAATAGTTTCCGACAAACTGGGATATTTCCCACAATTTAAGGTGATTCAAATCCTTTTCTGAACCTAAGTATGAAGCACTGCATCAGATGAAAGAAACTTCAATTCAACGGTGTGTGGTTTTACCGTAGGGCTGTCAGTAGTATAACCCGTTTTTTTTTTTAAACGGTAACGGTCGGAGGCCGTATTTTTATGAAACATGAGAAAGTCGCTAAACTGGGGTAAACGGGGACCCCTTTTAACCTCTCCTTTAGTCGGTCATTTTCATATCGGGACATAGGGAAATTAAACACAATCCAACAAAAAATTCGTTTACAGAAAATAGGAGCATGCAATGCACAAAATTTTTATGCACTGTTTACTACAGAAAGATGACGACCCCCAAAACCACTACGGTCATAAATTAATCCGACAAATTCTCCCCCATGAAACACCGAAACAACGATTACCTTGAATAGAGTTGTTGTCCATGCATGCACACATGAGCGAGTGTTGATATGCCGATGACCTGCGAGTTGCAAGAGTCACCAATGGGCCGGCCACAATAATTTTTACTTTTGCATAACCTGACTAAAAGGTGGTATTTTTACGAGCATGTCGGCCCATTTTAAACACAGAGATCTGAACGGTTGAAAATAGCATAGGAAAGAACATACTGTTTATGTCAACATTGAATTTTTTATATCATCCTAGTGCATCGGGAAAATATCAGCCGTCATAATTTATTAACCGATTCGGCTACTGACGCGAGCAGAAGTGGGCCACGTGGTCGCTGACCATGGGGACAAGATGATCTTTATCCTGAGGAGAAAATGAGGTCATAGGAGAGGGTGGTTTGTTTGCAATTAGTAATTTTCATGTACAAAATTAAATCAAGGAATATTACGTTTTGGAAACTTTGACAATCGTTATTATGTTATACGATTCTACTATCAATACTTTCAAAATGGGCAACAGTATTTAAATACCATGGGCACGAAAGAACACAAATCAAATTAGCAAAATACGCATGTCGAAAAATTTGTGTGTGGGTAAACAGATTTGTTCATTTTCGCTGGGCGCACCGGATCGGGTCGAATTTTTTTGTCCTGGCGGCCGTGAAAGGTCCTGGATTGAGGTGACAGATATTCATGATTTTGTTAGGTTTCAGACAATATTATAAGAAGCTGTCAATAAAATGTGAAGTTGTGAACCCGTAACATGTAAGAAGTATGTGCGTAAGTAACAAAATAGAACGCAAAATTAATGTACGTTCCTATGATACGGCGGGATTTCCCAGGGCGGATTTTCCCTTATTGAAGTCAATTCGCTGCACGAATCCTCATGGTTGATGACCCTGGGAGGTCCGTCTTACGTTTTAAACGTTAAATCCGGTAGGCGGACTTTCCGTTTTTTTTAAACGGTTCGGCATTTAACCGGAAACTTGACCATGCCCTAGTTTTTTATGGCAAAAGCACATGTAAGGTGTTTACAGAAAATCGCCTTTTTTCCTGTGGAATTAGGTTAACAACAAAATCCAAGCATAGATATAATGACTTGTTAAAATGAATTTATAAACATTACGAGAGGCGGAATTTCATGTCCTACTTTCCAGCTTCGCATAATTGGACATTTTGCCACACCGGTGACCCTTGACTTGCTCTTATATATCAACGGAAAATTCAAATTCTATAAAAATAAAAGATTTCTGATTGTGGTTTTAGGCACAACTTATTACAATTCAACGGGACCATATTTTAACTTGGATGCCTTTTAAACTAGCAGGGGAGTGACAAAGAAATCTCCTGGAACTTTAAAGGGAGTAAGTAGTAATAGATGAGCAGATAAAAAAAACACAAAACAAAAAACAAAATTATTAAAGCAATAAAGAGAGACTAAAAAATATAAACTAAGACATGCTATGTCCTTGCAAAGAGACTTAATTATCCTGCCAAAGCCACTTTAATATAAGATCATTTAAAAATGGTTCACATATACATGTAATGGACAGACTCTGGATAGGGTTCGAAGGGAGAGATTTCAATTCACTCGGCTTGTGGTGATTAGGGAGAGTGATTATTAGGAAGGCATTGCCGCTATAGCGCCGTAAAAGGCAGTCCATATTTATTTCTTACGTTTGGAGTAGTTTTGGAATGATTGTGATTACATCCTGTTGAGGGAATACTATATTTAAAAAACCACATCCTTGATTAGCGTTTCATGAAGATGATTTCTAGTCATTTAAAGCAGCGTTTTTGTAAGTTGACTTCACCTATTGCACAGGTGAGCCTTATTTGTGAAACTCGAAAAACTTATTGTAGGCTGTGATTGTAACTGACATCCAACGGCCAAGAATAATTGTCAGTGTTATGATATAATGGCAAGTTTCAATCATGGGAACTACCAGACCTCAACTGAAAAAACCAAAAAGTTCATTATTTTGAGGAATTTTCATTATTGCATTAAAAAATGCTCGTCATCAAAAAAAAAAGTTTCTAGACTTGCCATGATCAATCTTTCAGCTCTAGGAAATCACCGACTTACAAAAGTTAAACAAGCAGAAAAACATAAATGGAATAAAAATAAAGCCCTTGCTAACAAAAGGGCCTTTTTATTAACCCATGTACAGCGGGTGGCGGTGGAGGGAGGGTTCCATTTTTAGGAAGGTTGAGGTTAGAATTCCGAAGGACGAGTGGCTCGTGATTACGTGGAAAACAGAGACCCACAAAGATAACCAGATCCTAATCACACCAAGGCATTCGGTAAGACCATGCTTTGGAAGTTATGTTAATATTGTGACTATGAATTTAAACAAAATGCCAACAAAAATTCTTTTACAGAAATAGGAGCATGAAAGGCACAAAATTTTTATGCAACTGTTTACTACAGAAAAGATGCGGACCCCCAAACCACTACTCGGTCATAATCCGACATAATTCTCCCCATGACAAACAATAAAAACTTGATACCTTGATTATAGTTGTTGTCATGCATGCACACACTGATCGAGTGTGGACTATGCCGAGACTGCGAGGGCAAGAGTCACCCCAATGGCCGCCACAATTATTTTTACCTTTTGCATAAACCGGGACTTAAAATGTGGTATTTTACGAGCATATAGGCCATTTAAAAACATAGATCTGAGGTGAATCGCCCATTAGTGTAAAGCAATACCTGTTTATGCTTCAACATGAATTTTTTATATCCATCCTATGTGCATCGTGAAAATATCAGCCGTCATAATTTATGCCGATTCGTACTACCTGCGCAGAGCAGAAAGTCGGCCACGTGGTCGACTGACCTGGGCAAGATGATTCTTACCCTGGAGAAAATGAGGTTCACTAGGCGAGGTGGTTTGTTTGCAATAGTTAATTGTCATTACCAAAATTAAATCAAGAAAATACGCTTTTTGGAAATTTGTACAATCGTTTATCATGTTAACGAATTCTACTATCAATACTTTCTAAAATGGCAACAGTATGAAAATACAATGGCCACGAAAGAAACAAATCAAAGTAGCAAAGATATAGTGTCGAAATTTGGTGGTAAAACAGATCAGCTGCGTGCGGCACTGGATGGGTCGATTTTTTTTTTCCTGTCGCCGCTGAGGTCCTGGACTGAGGTGAGAGATCATGATTTTTGTTAGGTTTCAGAAAATATTATTAGAAAGCGGATGCACTAAAATGTGAAGTTGTGAACCCGTAGACATGTAAGAAGCATGTGCGTAAGTAACCAAAAGCACGCAAAATAATGTAATGTCTAGGAATAGGGGCGGGATTTCCCCAGGGGATTTTCCCTTTTATTGAGCTCAATTTCGATGCACGAGATCATAATCTTGGTGATGACCTGGGAGGTCCGTCTTCAGTTTAAAACCGGGTAACCGGTCGTCGGACTTTCCGTTTAAACCGGTTAGGCAATTACCGGAGGAAAACTGACCAGCCTGTTTTACGGCAAAACACAGAAGGTGTTTACAGAAAATCGAATTTTCCTGTAAAATTAGGTTAACAAACCAATCCAAGCATAGATATAATGACTTTAACAATGAATTTATAAACATCGAGAGGCGGAATTACCTGTCCCTTCTTTCCAGCTTCGCATAATTGAAATTTTGCACACCGTGTGACCCTTGACCTTAGCTTCTTATATAACGGAAAAAATTCAAATTCTATAAAAATTAAAGATTCTGATGTTTGTTGAGGCAACTTATACAATTCAAGGACAATTTTATTGGACTGCCTTTTAAAATAAGCAGGGGAGTCACAAAGAACTCTCCTGGAACTTTTAATGGGAGCAATAGGTGAGCAGCTAAAAAACAAAACAAAACAAAAAATTATCAAGCATCAAGAGGAATTCAAAATATAAACTAACATGTCTATGTCCTTGCAAGGAGGACTTAATTACCTGCCAAAGCCATTTTTGAGATAAGAATTCATAAAAATGGTCCAAATATACATGTATTGACATACTCTGGATCGGGTTCGAAGGAGAGCTTCAATTCACTCACTCTTGTGGTGATTAGGGAGGTGATTTATTACGGAGAGCATTGCCTATAAGCGCCTTAAAGGCAGTCCCTGATTTTATTCTTCGTTGTTATGTTTTGGAAATGATGATACATCCTTTGAGGGAATTACTATCTTTAAACCACATCCGTGATTTAGCGTCAGAATGATTTTTAGTCAGTTTAAGCAGCGTTTTTGTAAGTTGACTGCACATATTGCACAGGTGAGCCGTATTTGTGAACTCGACCTTATTGTAGGCTGTGATTGTAACTTGACACTCCAACGCCAAGATAAGTACAGTGTTAATGATATAATGGCAAGTTTCAATCATTGGAACTATCCAGAAACCCTCAACTGAAGTTCAATTACTTTTTGAGGAATTTTTTCATTATTTGCATACAAATGCTCTTCATCAAAAAAATTTTCTAACTTTGCCATTGATCAATCTTTCAGCTCATAGAAACTCACCAACTCTAACAAGTTAACAAGCAGTGAAAATACTAAATGAATAATGAAATAAAAGCCCGTTGCTAACAAAATTGCTTTCTCTTATTAACCCATGTACAGAGGGTGGCGTGAGGAGGGATTCCATTTTTAGGAAGGTTGAGGTTAGAATTTTCCGAGCGCTTGGAATCGTGATCATTGAAACAGAGACCCCACAGATAACTCTATATCCTTCACTACCAACTGCGCATATCGGTAAGAACCCTGGATTTGAAGTTATTGTATAATATTTTGAAACTTTAATGAAATTGTATGCATTCAATTTAAATTCATTTTAAATGAGGCAGGCATCCTCAAAAAACCGACCAGTGGGGCATCTGGGTTTTCCAAATCACATCACATATATTAGTATGTATGACATTGTCTGATGTTGCAGGATGTTGAAGCA
>JAMKCH010023003.1:0-70220 GCA_023653785.1 Ophioderma brevispina
ATTGTGAATGGAAAAATAAATAGGAAAAAATAACGGTTTCTTGTGGAATGATTCTACCCAATAACGATATTCATGTATTATTGTAAAAGTATTGTCAAGTTTACAATGTAATGAGAACTAATAACCAATTGTAAACAATAATTAGTCAATCTTCTACAAATTAGTTCTATGAGATATCGTTTGGACTAATGTTAGTCAAAATGATGTCTTGTAGGACTAATTTGTAGAAAAAAGTGACTAATTATTTTACAGTGCAGTTTTAAATCAGTTCGTTACATCAATGAAAAAATCCTCACATTTAGCTTATGCCTATATAACATCTGTTTTGTTTGTTGTATACTAAGTATATAATGGTTTATACATTCGTCTTTGAAGGTGCACTAGGTGGCCCGAAGGCATTGGACATCAAAAAAATGAAATTCCTTTTCACAAGCGGTTAATGGTAACATAAACCCTTTCTTATGTCTATTCCATGATTGCGCTTGTTATTTTCTGTGGGAATTGTATTTTATACATTCATATGCAATTAAGAGATAAAGCCCGTTCTTTGACATATCAACATGTGCAATGGATGCGAGTCGTGAAGTACGCTAGTTAATGACATGCCATGTGACATCCCTGCACGCTCTATGCTTATACTCCATATTCTATAGAACAATTATTATTGACATAGCGCAATTGCCCGTGGGCTAAACTAATATTAGGCTATTTTTGTCATCCACAAAGAGTTCGTGCATGTTTGACTGGAAATAGGAGTTGGAATGACTATAGTAAAAGCATAACGTAGCAACTTGAACATTTTGACGAGCGAGATGTTATTCTTTCTAATTAAATGTCAAAATTGGGGTCTTGACTTTTCTTCCATTAATTGTATTAAATAATCTTCTATATTATACTACATTCAAATGGCTCTCGAAAATTACAAAATAGTAACTTCCTTCAAGCAATATGCATCAACAATCGTTCAAAAAACATCTCAATCTTCAGTCAGGAACTACGTGGTTGTTCGCAGTTTAAATTCATACAAACCTTGCATGGACACTGAGTTTACCTTTTCTCAAAATTAAGCGGGTGGCCATGAAGACAAAAAATCAAGAAAGTACAATTTTGCACTTCAATTTTAGAAAATATGTAAAAAGTGTCAATAATACGTTCTTTTCCTTCATAATTTGGAACGATGTAAGCAGTGATTGCAAGATAATGAATTATTTTAGAGTACTTAAAATAATATTGAAAATAGTGATTAGGAAATAAAACACACTTTACACTTTTTGGCAACACGTTCAAACATTTGGAATATCGCTGTTTATATATATAAGCACGCCATATCTGAACATGTTTGAAAAATCTAAACATGTTTAGGAATATGACGGTCGTTTGTGTTTAGGGCGTGGCGCCTGGTGTAGAGTTGACGTGGGTATAAACCTTAAACACTAATTTGCACAACTTTCTAGGGGGTTTTAAACAATGTTTTTTTCAGTGGAAACATATATGGCATGTTTAAAACTTATATTGAAGGCAAGCTGATTTTATGTGGTCATGCATGGCAATTTATAATTTGGGAATTGTTGACATTTTGTGAGAAGCCTCTTTTCGACTCCCGCCGAAAAAGTGCTATAGAGTTCAAATTAGGGAGAGGAGCTAGATGGGATGAAAACATGTCACGATGATTTTGCAAGCTATTTTTTTTCTTTCTTCTTTGACAAAGTTATATCAAATTCCTATAATTCCAGAAATTTGAAATAGTTTAAACAAGAGCAAACCACTTGACAAATGTGGCTCTGATGTCAAAGTAAAACCACCAATTTTGGTGCTTCCCATCGTGTTAGTTACAATCGAGGAGATTCGGACAGAAATCATATGTATTATGCACATTAATATGCCAATATCCAGTCAAGAAAACAGAAGCATACGTTTTTTGAAAGATGTTATCATGACTGTTGGAACAAGATCATAATATTCATAGTATCATGGGATCCGTATTTGGTCACATATGCTTAAGAAAAAAAACCTCCAGGCAGACATTACTTCAAACTCAATGGATATGTTGTTGTGGGGCACACCACTGCACATACGAAAAGTGAAAAAAATGTGGGTTCCGAGTGGTTATATGGATTCAGCCGGATTTACGGATAGGTCACCTGCCACCGTTTCATGGTGATCTACAATGTGTATAAAGAGCGATGACGATTGATTTGATATTGAAATAACCACATAGCGGCTTTCCGATATAAGTATTTTGTGAGCACACAATAATTATGCATTGAAAGTGTTTGTGTTCAAAGCATTATGGGTAATTGGAAAATGGTTTCATTAGTGAAAAGGCAAGCTTAAAAATGTTAAAGGTATTTAATAATAAACATTCTTAACGTTTTAATATGGGTGTACATTTCAATTTTGGAAACATCTGATAACCTGATAGTCAACGTTATTTTGTGTCTATAAAGAATTTTTGTAAAGGTTGACGGCCGAAAGAAGGAATTTCCATAAATAGAATCTAAATCATACAACCTGGTATCTGAATTAATAAAAGAATAGCTTTTGAGACCTATCGCGAATTAACTCACGTGAGTGTAACCATTAGTTACAACAATTAACCAAGCTGTTTCCTAGTTAAAAGCGAAATTAACATGGGTTGTATATTAGGCGCTTATCTGATTGGGCGAATTATATACACGGGTGGTGAGGCAATGTAAACTTTGGGCTGTCGTACAATGTGTTTTATTACCCTGAACTTGAGATTGGTTATAAGCACCACCAATATTTAAAAATAATATGTGTAAAAAGCGAGTTTCAATTTATTAAGAGTACGCATATGAGTGGTTACTTCAGGGGCTTTCTAGGTTACCAATGGGGTCAAACTCTTTTTGTCAAAAGTTTTTTTCTGTCATTAATTGTTGTTTTCTTTTTCTGCCATTTGCCAAAAAATTTGAAAGGACCCCTTGGAAATAAGCCTGAAATGCGTCTATGGTTACCCTGGTTCCCAATTATTTTATCCTTCACTGGGTAATAATTATTGAATATTCTCTTATCATTTTATCATGTATTTTCTAATGTCTTTAAACATTAGCATATATTTAATCTTGTTCTGTACAATTGTCTTTTTAGGTTTATGGAGCCAACTAAATCAATCAATCAATCCAGTCAGTCAGCAAAAACAAACAAAGTCAAAACAAAAATTAAAAAACAGGGCACCAAAACTCTAGAAAATAATATTTATGAGTTCTGCTATCTACTGAAGATGCATGGTCCCGGAAGAAAGTATATCAATGTAATAGGGCTATCCGTCGGAAATTGGATGCTCTCGACGGAATCACAATAAATGTAATGTCTCTATTGTATTATTAAATATCGTTTAATATTCAAGTTCATACGAATGTTTTATAACTTAAAATTGCTTTCCTCTCTCTACTTCGTGTGCTATCTGGGTTCGTAATATTAGACTACTCCCTTTTCGAGAAACATGTCGAAGGGGACTAATGGCAAAAACCCGTGCCATGATACCAGGGCTTTCGTTAATGGTAGCAGCAAACTCGAGAAATTACACGATCATGCATGCAGAAAACGGAAAATAATTATGAAGGACTTGTCCAATGAATTAATTAAAATTAAAATCACAGAAAAGGTCACTCTATGTATTTTTTTCCCTATAGGTTTGTAACATTTTTGAAGAATTCAAAGTGTTTGGGTATTCCAACAATACAATAAAATATAGCATGGAAGTAGCGCTTTGTAAACAACTAAACATAAATTAAACAATTTAAAAGTTTTTTAACTTTTTTAATTTTTTAATATAAACAAAATTTAAGTGTTTAAATGACACAGTTGATTTAAAGAACTAAACACTGAGTGTAACTTAGTCTAGGCCATATTCCAAGAAGGTATAAAACTGTTATAGTCGTAAGCAAACGTTTATCTCGGAAGTAGTGAGGTAGATAGCGGAGACTATAATATTTTGAATTACGGTAAAGCTCAAAACTTTGTCAATTTTAAAAAAGAAATTACGTCTGCCCCAACATAGCATATTAATTTGAAACAAAAAAAAACTTTTTTCATAATTCTAATTGATATATGTCTCCTCCTCACTACTTCAAAGATAAACGATCGCTTAGCTTAAACGATGTTATACATCTTTCGGAAATCGGGCCATAGTCTTTAGATTAAACGGATAAACATGCAAAAACCCTTTAATTGCAGCACATGTCGTTTAAGTGTTGACCTGTTAAACTACACTTTGAAGATAGGAAAAGATCTCTCCTATAACGGATTAGCAACATGAGCAGCATTCTGGAAAGAAGAAAATTCGTCGCAGAGTTAAAAGAGGCGCTCTTTTTCTGTGGTAACATCCTATATACCATTCTAAACACATACTTTGCACTCTTAAGAGGTACAGACAGAAGAGTTCAACACTGCAAAAACAGGGGTGTAACTTTACATGGTGTTAATTTTAATCCCTCCCTGCGAATTCAGTAGGGGATGCCACAACTGGTGTTAGTTTACACCATTTGGTGTTAAAATAACAAAATAATAGCTTAAAAAAAAAAAAATTTGGTGTTACAATACACGTTTGGTGTTAATTGTACCCACAGTCGGTGTTATTTTAATAAATACTGCCGGTGCCAAAATTGACACGATGTGTTAATATAACACTCTCCTGGAATCAATAAGGGACGCATCCTCTGGTGTATTACACCAAACGTGGAGTCATTTATATGTGTAAAGTTGATATTTAGTGAACTAGAAATGTTGATTTGTATTTTTGCTTCATTGATAATGTTGTCTAACAAATCATAAACAGTTCACCAAAATGCATAATTAAAATTATGCAGCAACACCGAGCGGTGTTAAATACAAATTTCAACACCTGCAGAAACTACACCGACAACGGGACACCGACTTGGTGTTAAAATTTAACATCCCAGTTTTTGCTCAGTGAGCACGCAGAACAACAAACTTTGAGAGTAGCGTGTCTCATTTGTCACAAATGTCAGGGAAACTTGGGTAACAAGTCTCACGTCTTTATTGTGGCAAATCATGCAGCATTATTTCTATTTTTCCATGCCGAGTGGAGAAGAGAGAATTAAACGAAATAGAATCGCATAACGCGTCTGGCCGCAAATCCAAATAAATGCACTTGATTCGAATTAAAAGTGGCGAATTTGATATTAAGCGGATGTATGATAGTATCGGCAAATTCCGCTTGTTCCCAGCATTATTCTCTGTGTATTGCTTTCCAAAGGCAACTTGGTATAAATCTCAATTTAAAAACTACGCTATACACGGTATGCAGTGCTTCTTTAAACCTGATGCTCGATGTGAATAAGGAAATGGTATTGGTGGTTAATTAACTGATCATCACATTAGATTTGGTGTTAGTTTTGTAATGATCATTAAATTTCTATTAATGTTGAATATTGCACTTGGTGTTGTGTTTCAAAAAGTAAAATATAATTTTAGGTTTATTTTCACGACTGGTTATTGAAGAAAATCACATGATCTATGAAGGATCAAGGATATCGCATGGTGAGCGATGATAGTGTAAATTCTGTAAATTACACTTCGCGTTTTTTTACAAATTTTGCCTTATAAAGCGGCATTCGTGATCCAGGGCCATCTTCCACCTGATTAAACCTGGAAAATGTTTATAGGATGGTGTGCAAACATTGGCTCATAAAAATCAAAATATCAAATCAACTGAAAATTTGAGGTAAGATATTTTTCGAGGATATATATTGACTACAAACAACGAAAACGAGTTATAGATCAACTGTTACGTAAAAGGTCACTTTTGCAGTTATGGGACAATTTGCAAGCCTATATGCTGTCGTACAAATCTTACCGTGATCAAATGAAATGTTATGGAAGAAAGGGAATTGAAACATGAATTTCTTAGTGTTCAGTATGTTCTTAAGAATTGGCCACCGCAAAGATATGCCGTGAGTACGGGCCGTAAGGGGTCATGGAAAATATTTTTTTCGTTTGAACGAGATTTACATCTTTCTTTTTATTTGAACGAGTTACTATCTCGTGTGAACGAGTTACTATCTCGTTTGTACGAGTTATATATACGTTGAAACGAGTATTATCTCGTTTGTACGAGGTTATATCTCGTTTGAATGAGATGCTATCTCGTTTGCACGAGTTACTATCTCGTTTGTACGAGTTATTATCTCGTTTGAACGAGATATAATCTCGTTTGAACGAGATACTATCTTCGTGTGTTGAAGAGATACTATCTCGTTGAACGAGTACTACTCGTTGACGAGTTACTATCTCGTGTTGAACGAGATAATACTCGTTGACCGAGAATATCTCGTTTGAACGAGATACTATCTCGTTTGTACGAGTTACTATCTCGTTTGTACGAGTTATTATCTCGTTGTACCGAAGATAATTTCTCGTTTGAACGAGTTTAAATCTCGTTTGTACGAGTTATTATCTCGTTGAAACCAGATATATCTCGTTTGAACCAGATACTATCTCGTTTGAACGAGATACTATCTCGTTTGAACGAGATACTATCTCGTTTGACCGAGATTACTATCTCGTTTGTACGAGTTACGATCTCGTTTGTACGAATTAATATCTCGTTGAACGAGAATTATCTTGTTTGAATGAGATACTATCTCGTTCGTACGACATACTATCTATACTCGTACAAACGAGACAAAAACTCGTTCAAACGAGATAGTATACTCGTTCAAACGAGTTATTAATTCGTACAAACGAGAGAGTATCTCGTACAAACGAGATAGTAATTCGTACAAACGAGATAGGCTCTCGTTCAAACGAGATAGTAACTCGTACAGAACGAGATAGTATCTCGTTCAAAAACGAGATAGTAACTCGTAAACGAGATAGTAAGTCGTTCAACGGAGATAGTAACTCGTTCACACGAGATGTATCTCGTTCAACGAGAAAAAGTCGTTCAAACGCCCAAGATTAATAACTCGTACAAACGAGTAGTAACTCGTGCAAACGAGATAGCATATCATTCAAACGAGATAATAACACTCGTACAAACGAGATAATAATCGTACAAACGAGTAGTAATCGTTCAAACGAGATAGTGATTAGTTATTCTCGTTCAAACGAGAAGTATCCGTTCAAACGAGATAGTATATCGTTCAAACGAGATAGTATCTCGTTCAAACGAGATAGTTTTCGTTCAAACGAGATAGTAACTCGTACAAATGGTAGTAACTCTTCTTGTAAAAACGAGATAGTAACTCGTCCAAATGAGTGAGATAGATCTCGTTCAACGAGAAAAAAATATTTTCCCAGGACCCCTTACGGGCTCCGTTTAGTGGAGCTAATTCAGATTCAACCAACCAATTTTTAAAGCACTGAACTATTCTAAAATCTGGTGACCTATATGGTATACAGGAGAGTTTCAATTATTGGAGCTAGATTACCTTCAACCCCACACAAAGTTAATGCACCTTACACATTTCCCTATGACACATCAGAAAACACATTGCTTATTTATATGTATATTAGCACAATGCATTCAATTCAGTCTAATTGTATTTATGCAATTCGGTACAGGAAGCGTACAGCTCAGAATTCTAACTAGTTCGTCTTACAGCAAGAGCGAATTAAAATGTAATACATGTCTATAAGAGCATGCTTTAGCAATAGGCAACACGCTCATAACTGATGAGTTGGAATCGAAAAGTAGCACGTCGGGGGATGGCGACATTACCCTTTAGTTGCAGGTGATAATAATTTTTTCATATATCAAATTGTGTTTCATGATGAATTTAATTTAGCATGTAAAATAATCAGCTTCTCATTAAACAATAAAAATCAAACAAAGCAAAATTAATGCTTTTCGAAAGTTTTTTTTAAAAATCTTATGGTTTATGTTGATAAAAATCGAGAGATTTAGCTAACATAAAGGCTGACATAGCTTTGTTAAAGAATCATTTCTTTTCCATTGTGATACCAATGGGACATTTTTAATTTCTATCCTTTTCGTAGGCTCATATCACTCTGAAGAAATAAGTTCTTAAAAGCCTTTGGTTCTTCGCTGTACTGCAGGTGTCTCTGTGTCGAACTGCGGAAGGGGTTTTCAAATGAAAAAAAAAAAGGATTCGCTGAAGGACAATAACGCTTCTTCTTTCTTGGTTTTTCTGAAGAGTTTTGAACATTTCATTCTAGCAATAAACTTTTGTCTCTTAGATCATTAATCACTGCGTATTTCGGTTCCATCACAACGCACGTTTTTGAAGTAAATTAAGGTGCTTACAAATTTACTCCCCGAAATCGATAATTCGCACAAAAGTTACCTCACAATGAACGCGAGAATCAGTTAATTAAAATTGCGCTACGTTTATGCATAAAGAGAAGGCTTTTTAGGGGGAGGGAGCGGGCACCCCCGAGGGTTAAACAGGCACACTATATAACAGTAAGGTAACCCTTACGGAGGTAATGCAGGTTCAAATGGAATAGAAGCGTAACGTGGAATTCCGTTCACGCCACGTGCTGTTTTTTAATTCTGCTTGAATATGATACATTTTAAGTGAAAGAAATAGTGGTACGTGCATGTCGTTTCTAGATTTTAACGAGTAAGAAATGATTGTGAATAAAAAGTTTAACGCAATTTGCAGTTCGATGAATGCGACAAGATTGGTTGAGTTTTTGCTAGTGAGAGTAAGCCTTAAAGCGAAATTTGAGTAAAAAGGGAAGGGGAAAAAGAAAGTAATTGGGCGAGAGCTAGCATGCGTCTTGCTTATATGCCTTGGAGATCTGCTACT
Source organism: Ophioderma brevispina (assembly GCA_023653785.1). Classification (NCBI taxonomy): domain Eukaryota; kingdom Metazoa; phylum Echinodermata; class Ophiuroidea; order Amphilepidida; family Ophiodermatidae; genus Ophioderma; species Ophioderma brevispina. Next base: position 8,760 of record JAMKCH010023003.1, read on the forward strand.
TCTAGTGTTTTCATCAGAAAATTTCGTGACTTCCGAAATGATGAAGTCTGGAGTGAAAGTGGTTCGTATACGTTTATAAATAGATTAAAACCATACTGACGGAATTATAAAAACCCAAAGGATAGAGGGCCAGGACCAAACTTCAAAACCATGAACTCGTTTACAAGCAAAACGTGGGAGAAGGTGGTTTCCAACTAATTTTGAAATGTATAGTTGAAAGTGAAAAAAAAAAAAATATTCCATTTTTTTTATTGATTTAAATTAAAATATTACGATCGAAAATTGTTATAAGAGAGAAAAACATATGAGGATATTTTGACGGGCGTTAGGATTATTAGCCAAGGATTTTTAAAACCTCTTTTCCCATCCATTTCCGAGACGGCATGGCAAATTGTATAGGCCCCCAATCTGCACAAACATTGTCCATTTTTATGAGGAAGTGCTACCATGTTTTGTGAAAAAATGGAACAAAATAGACAAGAAGTTCCGTAGCAAGACAAGATGCTGCAAACTATATTTGTTTTTTTTTTTTAATTATATTAATTCATTCATGTCCTTTTCTTATTCATTGTTATCCATTGCATTTTACACGGAATTGTGTATTTCAGTTTCAATCACAACACCCACAAGCGAGCCACATTATCATTACATTAAGCATAAAAAGACATGCTATAAACGCGTGTGTCTCATTCCCAGTTACTCGAACTCAATTCTATTGCAGGTTAACAACCCTCAACCTCAGCATTAACAGCCGTTGTAAATGAGGTGAAATTACCGGTCCCGATCTCTTGCGCTAGTCCTGCCCTTATATGTAGGACATGATGCCGGAGAAGGTTGAGTCACGGTTGCCTAAGCTATTATTGCGTGATATGAGATCCAAGGAGGTTGGGAATGAGATCAATATAGCTCTTTTCATGGTCGGGGTTTAATTTCCGTGTAAAGGGAGATCCATTGATTCTCTGATGAACAATTATTAGTAGCCATATTGATATCTCGTATTTTGCTAAAGGGGTATTTCTGGCCAAGGAAACACGACTTAAACGCATTAGTTAGACTAAGGCCTAGCATGTTGGCCTCATCCAACCTGGGCTGTGCATCGAGTGAAGCCCTTAGATTGTAGTCGTGTCATGTGTTTAAGTCATGACCAGTTTACGAAATAATGTTAACACCACGGTATATTCAAAATGTTCTAGATATTGCCTCTACATATATTGTCTCAAACAAGTCAACAGGCGCACGTCGGAAAAGCCCACCCCCAGATTTAGTCTTCGACCAAATTTGGCGCAATACCGCACGCGGAACTGCACACAATCCGCGCGCACTTCCGCATGCGGACCTGCAAAACGGCCGAATTTGTGCAGGTCCGCATGCGGAAGTGCGAGCAGATTGGTGCAGTTCCGCGTGCGGTATTGCGCCAAAATTGTTGAATTGTTTGTACCCTAACTTAGCGGTTCTTTGTACACGAGCTATATGTCCACCATGGGAATCTCCTTGTTTACTCCCATAGACACCACCTACCCGCCCCCACCCCACCGATTCCGCGGCATAAAGAGGGACACTGGCCACATTTTGAAAAAATAGTGCGCCCCCGTCAAGATTGTTTCAAAATCGAGGATTTTTGCATGGTTGTAAAGCTTTATATACAAAAGCCCTCACCCGAACCCTGATTAAGCACAAATCAGCTTCCTTATTGGGGGCTAAACGGAACGATTTTGTAATTTAACGACGCCGGCGACGCGAAATTCAGCAGACGACGGAAAATGGGGCGTGTCGTTTAACACGAAGGAGTCTGACACGCACGCCGTATGCCATGTTTCCCACGCTTGTAGTTGTACACTGTTTGAGTCGGTCTGTATAACCTTGTGGTTTTAAGATCAGTGAGTACGAGTCAAAGAGGGGGATGGGATAGGTATAACCGTTAGGTGGTTGATGAGTTGGATGTTTCACAATTTTGTTGATTAAAGGTTAGAAAAAATTTTGTGGGAAAAAAACGTTAAAGTTAGCATACAACTGAACGCATGGATTGTAGTCTTGATCCTCTATCAATGTCACCATCTGTTTTGGGGGGTATGTTATTTTTTATGGTAAAAATATTATCTCTGTTCTTCTAAGGGACATAGACTTCATTGAGAGCAATTGAAGACCAGGTCATATTGTGTGAAAATGTGCCAGTGCCGCTTTAACAGATGTGGGGCAGTATTCATGAGTTGCCAAATATAATTTTTTATCCAAGTTCAGAAGTATGCATTTCATGGACTTCCGAATAACGCCGGATACATTCAAATGGTCCAAACATTTAAGGGTAGTGCTTTTTTTGAAATGGCTTCCTAAATGACCGACATTTAGGGAGCCTATCAAAGCCAAACTTACAGAATCATAACCAGAGTTAAATTGGTTATCACAAAATTTAATAGACGAACCTTATATATTCAAATGGAACATGCGATGTGGCTGTAAAGCTGTCTGTAACTATATAAATTTAAGCCTCCGTGATGTTAGGAATGCTTCAAAACGAATGGACATGCATGTCTAACTTTAAATTAAGTATATAAAGATACCAATCAGCCTATTCGTGGGCTTAAGGCCCTATGTGACAACACGAAAATAATACAGGAATAGCCTTACAGAAACAATAGGAGTCACTGATATACACAATCACTTAAGTGATGTAGTGCGTTTACAGTTTGATTTATAGCAAATCATACATGGTTACTGACATGTAATTTATAAAGACAATGAATACATAATAGTAACATTTTATTGGCCACATAAATGTACGTATTTTCTGCTACAATTTTGACCCACAAAAATGGGTGATTTTTATATGTTATCGCGAATTCACGATGGACTATATTCGGAAGCTTGTCTGTGACTGGTCATCAATCCATTTTACCGACAAAACGTAATTATACCATCGACAGGAGTGGTATATAGTTTTGCAGCAAGATAGCTGCATGTTAATGAATATTAATAAACTCATTTGCATTCAACAAAATCATGTCATTAATCACAATGCCCACAAAGACAACTATATATGAACTGTTTAAATTTGGTAGAGTGTGATACCAGATATATGCCGGGGATATATGAGCCAATTTGCATGGAACAAAAACAATGTGTGCATGGGGGACACCTTTAAGGTTTAATTAGGCTTAATTATGGATCGCGTAATTCTTGTTAAACATTTTGAAAGGTGAACAAATTAGAGTATACGTGTTGTTTTTAGTTCAGCACTTTGTTTATTATGTCCATGAATATAACCACCATGCGTGGCACTACGAACCATTCCACGATTTTTTTAAAATGAAAATGGCGAAGGATATTTCAACCGCACAATAACTATCAGAACAATCCAATTTAACTCCGATTTCTATTGTCACCAAAATTCATGTGGTTACCTTGAGTATATTGCTTCCTCAGCCCGGAAGCCCATTCACTCTTTGAAACTTTCGACACCCCCTGGTGCTCTTCATCAATAGCGTCTTCCATCCTCTGTTGGTTTTGAAATGCCGAGTCTATGGAACCGTTTTCATCCACACGCAATAACTCAGTCATGGCCGAGTGCCTAAACTGACTTTTTTGGCAAAGAAGTCAATACATAGACTATCAGTTGTACAAATCGCCTTTTTAACCGAAGACGATTAAGCATGTTTGTTTAAATTGTGTCTTTTTGCCGTCGATTTAAATGATCGCGTCATTTTGTTAACAATTCGCCAAAGTATACTCTGTAGTTTTGCCGTCTGCATGTTTCGATTTTTTTGTATAATGTTATGAAATTACCTGCTGTAGTTCATATGCCATTATACACACATAGTAGTTTTGTAAAGAAAATACCAAATTAAGTTTACTTTGTTCAGTGTTTCACCTGAAATTGAAAGCGTTCATTTTAACTAAATCGACACGATTCATTCAAAATAAGAGAATATCCGTATACCTTTATCCACCAAAACAATCTCCACGATTAATATTTAGGGTATCATTTCAATGTTTATTGTAAAATTTATCTCTCAATCTGAGACTGGACGAAACCCCATGCAGCTCCTTGTCTATAGTCCATGGAACCAGATATAGTTTATGACATGCACAGAGCTATCAGCTATATGTGATCACATGAACTTATTCGATCTGGAAATCTATTTCGGTCTTGGTTGTATGTGAAATCATTGTGAACCCATAAGCAGTCAACTATCACATTGAAAATGAAAAGGTTCGCTTCTTTCCATTCATTTGAAAAAAATATTTATTAGTTGTTCCAGTGAAAGATGGTCATTTTTCGATACGCTTATATAGGTGTTGGAGTTTTCTCTGATAAATGCATATGCAGATATGTTAGCTTATACCGTTGAATGAGCGATTTGCACTCGAATGATGGGACCATAATAGTCCCGGAACTTTTACTAAGTGCATGAACTGCGCAAATTTTTCTCACTTAAGGTGGAATTACCCCTTCAGAAGGCTAAAAATAAAATCTACAAGTTGAAACCGAGGAAAAAATACCTTTGCTTTTTGTTTGACAACAATCGGAGCTTCCGTTCAAAAGTTATGATCGAAAATGTAATTTCGTAAACTGTAATCTCTTATCATATTTCTTTTGTATTTTATTGTTTTCTCAAGCTGCGATATTTATTTTATTTCACTTTAAAAACTCATATCTCAAAAAGTAAATAAGCTTTTGATCTCTAATTTCCACAATTATTTGTGAAAATTGAAGCACTTCTTATCTAATTGATAATAAAAGTAAAATAGCATTTCTAAAATATACTAAAACTAAAAAACAGTGTTTCTAGACTAAATTGGCAGATATCTCGAAAGTGAACTTTAATGACATGTCATCCATGTAGCAAGGAGTTCTCAAAAACGATTGATCGAAAGAGATGGGATAAAAGCACATTAAAACAATGACTTGCATGAATAGAATAATGCCACTTGCTCCAGGAGAACTGACGGGTGAAAAGCATGGACCTAAATCGCGTATAGACACTTCTCCAAAACCCGTCTCATGCGAAAAAAAATATGACTTCGTTCTAAATATGGACAAAATAATTGACATCATTGGTGACCTTAATTATAGCTGTACGTGACAGAAGAACTGACATCATTTGTGACCTTAATTAACTTATGTAAGTAGTGCATAGAGTAAGATGTCAATGGTTATCACAATTGCCTTGAATATAAAAAAACACTATATTATAACTGGTTAAGTCTGTTATAGATTGACCATTTTATTGACAAAAAAAATTCTGTTCCAATTATGTTAAAATCATTAAAACGGGTTTTCAAATGGTTAAAACCATATCATTTATTCTTTCTCCATGCATAAACAAGGATAATTAGTTTACAATCCTTTAGTGTTTCCATCTAGTTATCATATGTCTAATTTAAAATTTTTTTTTTTTTTCATTTCCAAAATTCACGAATATTTTCAGAAATTCCAATATTTATACCAAATTTCAGGTGAAAATTTCCCGCTTCAAATTTCCAGGAATTTTGAAACCATAATTGTGGCGTATGTTTTGACTCTTTGAATTGGTTATATATTTTGATAAATGGATTCGAATTTGGTTTTCCTTTGCAGGAAACCATTCTAAGTACAAAATAATATCAAGAAACTTTTCTGTCATAATATTTGAAATATTCTCTAAAAAAAAAAAAAAAAAAAAATTTTGCCGTCTGCATGTTTCGATTTTTTGTATAATGTTATGAAATTACCTGCTGTAGTTCATAAGCCATTATACACACATAGTAGTTTTGTAAAGAAAATACCAAATTAAGTTTACTTTGTTCAGTGTTTCACCTGAAATTGAAAGCGTTCATTTTAACTAAATCGACACGATTCATTCAAAATAAGAGAATATCCGTATACCTTTATCCACCAAAAAATCTCCATGATTAATATTTACTATTTAGGGTATCATTTCAAACGTTTGATGTAAAATCTATCTCTCAATCTGAGACTGGACGAAACCCCGGCTCCTTGTCTAGTCCATGTGGAACCAGATATAGTTTATGACATCATATATAGAGATATATGTGATGACAAAACTTATTCGATCTGAAAATATATTTCGGTCTTGGTTGTATGTGAAATCATTGTGCACTCATGAGCAGTCAACTATCACATTGAAAATGAAAAGGCTCGACCATGCCGCTTTCCATTCATTGAAAAAATATTATTTTGTTAAACGTTGTTTCAGTGAAAGATGGATGCATTTTCGATACACTTATGGTGTTGGGGTTTTCTCTGATAAATGCATATGCAGCCATGTTAGCTTATACCGGTGAATGGGCGGTCACAACTATATCAACACGCAATATCAATGTTTTTTACTTATCTAGTATGAGACGATATTGGAGACAGTTGGGGGCTAATTTTGCCTTTATTTAAAATAGGAAATAGGTTAAATAAGAACAAACGATTGGATTTATTGTTTTGCCTATATATCCAATATTTAGATAATAAAAGATAGATTTTTTTATAGTGCATATACCGGCTGTGCCGGCATCCACTAGTCACAAATTTTGTAATGGCTGCCCATCCAATTAATGAAAAGATATTGGATAGTCAAAAACAACAAATCCTATCTTTTATTCTCTAAATCAAAGCCCGTGATACTGAACAAGCATCAGGCTGTGTTTATCATTCCTTCAGTTATTACACTGATTAGAAAATGAATGCTTGCAGCATGTACCTAAATCGTGTGTGGACAACTTCTCTAAAACCAATCTCATGCGCAAAAAAATATGACTTCACTCTAAATATGGACAAAAGAATTTACATCATTGGTGACCTTAATTATAGCTGTACGTGATAGAAGAACTGACATCATTTGTGACCTTAATTAACTATGAGTTAGTGCAGTAAGATGTCACTGGTTATCACAATTGCTATAATATACAAGAAAACTTATATTGCTGTTAGATTAACAATTTATGACAAACAACTTCTATTCCAATTATGTTAAAATCACACTAAAACTGGTTTTCAAACGGTTAAAATCATCAAGGATAATTATATTAAGATTCCTTTATTGTTTCCATCCAGGTATCATCTGTTTAATTTCAAATTTAAAGTTTATTTTTTTATTCCCACTAATCACGAATATTTTCAGAAATTCCCAATATTTATACCAAATTTCAGCTGAAAAATTCCCGCTTCAAATTTCCAGGAATTTTGAAACCATGATTGTGGCGTATGTTTTGACTCTTTGAATTGGTTATATATTTTGATGAATGGATTCGAATTTGGTTTTCCTTTGCAGGAAACCATTCTAAGTACAAAATAATATCAAGAAACTTTTTCTGTCATAATATTTGAAATATTCTCTAATACTCGATTACGCAGTTCAATAACCCACAGGTCAAACGGTCGTGAGAAATTGTGACCTCATCGTTTAGGGTATGAAGTTGTGTCTCTAAACAACGTTAAAAATTATTTTATCTGCAAGCAGATGTTGTAGTCGAATCAATGGACCTTACCCAATTACGGGGTGCACCCGTCACTCAAAATATCCGTTGATGAGAAGGCTCGCTACTCAACAAATTCTGAGAAGCCTTTTGAGTAGGGTAAGAGTTATAGGTTATATAGGGTTAAGGGTTATGGTTTAGGGTCAGGGTTAAGGGTTATACCCGGATCCGTTACTCAGACAAGATGTTAGTCAATTACTCAGTAGGAACGCTACTCAGAAAATTCTGATTAGCGGGCATATAATGAACATTGTCTGCATGTAAGCGTGTATATGATTTGTATTGTTGATAACATATAGTAAAGTTTTCACTTATTTTTGTATATTTCATGTGATGTGTTGTTGTTTTCTATAAATTTGTTCCAAGAAAATGGCGCGTTTATCCGATTCCCCAAAACGAGAAAACCTCCACACCCTTCAGATCTAATTAGTACGCAGCTATAAATTTGTGCTATCTACTGAAGATAATACGTTAACACCGCGTGCTTGCGCTTAATCGCGAAACCGGGAAGTAAACGGTGACAATTATAAAGCGTGTCTGTTGTTCCCACAAAACACTTTTAATTGGTTAGTCGATTTCGACTAGAGTTTATAAGCTTCAGTGTTATTGAACGTGTCACAATTCTCACTCTTAAGCAATGGTAATTATTTTCTAATAAAAACACAACGAGTGCGTGGACGGTCCGAATGGAATATTATTACGTATGCTTCATTTGTTAATTTCTAACACGTAAGATGGACTCTTTCATAAATGATGTTCGTCATGCATGCGTGTTCATTAATAATTCTATTGAGCTGATTGAGTTTGTTTCCACTACCACAACACAAAATAGCAGGTTTGGATCATACGTGAGGTACATATGAGACAGGCGAGAATTTTTGGGGTAGAATTTGTTTGACTTGGCTTGTCCTAGAAGTCATTGACCTCGCCTGCTATCCTTGGGCGCGGTATGGAATCTCAACAAAAACAGGAATCGCCCCTTGCAGTTCGATTTGATGTTTCGTTTAGTTGTTACATTTTGACTCGAGTGTCTCTACGCTTGGTTAATATTACCATTTTCTTCTCCTCGGAGAAACACAGCTTCACCATCTTTAGTGCCGTAAGGCGAGAGCACTTCATTCAATGTAAAGCATTCTTTTGCATATATAAACTTGCTTTTATTGAGCACTTCTCCTAAGGGTGGGTTTTGTGTGAAAAAAATGTGCATGGTTCTCAATACTACTTCTTTACTTTAACACGACGCTGCAGTGAAAATATTTTTTTTCTTTTTGATCAAATTGCTACTTTACTTCTTTGCTTCAAATATTTCCAGAATTAAATGTTGCACTTTATTTGGAACAACTCTGCGTCATATCCAGGGGCGTAAGGGGTCACTTGTCAGAGGGGCAATTTCTCAGTTTTGAAGCAGCTTTTCCTGGTTGAAGGTGGTTTTGAGGCAGATTCTCCAGGTTGGAGGTGAACAATTCCTGGTGAGCAGGCAAATAAAGGGCTGTTTTAGCATGATTTTCAAGCTTTTTATTCCCGGTCAAAGCTCTCTGGAGTGGCAAACTGCCCCTCCCCCAGCCTGATACGCTAATGATCATATTTTTCTTTAATTATCTTTTAAACATTTTAAACGGTGAAACCAAAATGACATAAAGTTTTCTCAGGAAATTTGTATATTATATTTAAAATCTAATTGTTCTGAGAATACCATCTAAACTATATATCTTAATATATCTGTGCTGAGAATACCAGGAACTAATTATTTTGTTTGTTGGAGTGTGACTCGCTCTCGCGCGCGTGTGGGAGTGTGTACATCTGTCTATCCGGTGTACAGTGTTAAAAATTTTATTTTATGGACAACAAATGACAAAAACCATCTGTTGCAGTCAAAGAATGTTGTAACTTAACTTGTATACTTGTGCATATGTGGTGTATTGTAATGCTTGTTCATGAAATGGAAACCCCACAAATTACTTGCAAATTTGTCTTTGATGGAATAACCTGTTTTTACAAGGCTTAGGCCAAAAAATTGTTGTATTGGAGTAACAAGAAATTTTCAAATAGGGTAGGGCGGGTGTTTTTTTTAAATAATGCATTACTACATCAAATCATCACACATAGTCTATATGTAATGTTATTAATATTGATACTTTTTACTCTTATTATTGAAAATCTTAAAAAGAAGTTGCCAAAGTTACACCAGAACACAAAAAATATTGAGAAAATCGGTTAAAAATCAGGGTAAAAACAACTTGAAAAATAAGATTTTTGAAAATCAATAAAAAAAATTAGGATAGGTATACTTTTGTACAGGGTTTGATTTTAAAAATTAGGGTCGGGCGGGTTACTCCAATACAACAATTTTTTGGCCTTATTTAAACCATGAGCTTGACACGAAGAACCATTTCGCCTTGATATTTAAATAGCCACTTGACCTCAAATTCTAATTACTTTATTTCAACCCTTTATCTTACGTAGTGAGTGGATATAAAGTACTACAAAAATACAAATAAAATCACGCGATCGCAGTGTTTATTACAGTATAACGTTACATGATTCAACAGCATATCTCGGCCGCAAAAGCTGAATGAGCCTTTTGCCTTAACAAGTCGAGACGAAACTATTCAATTTAGTCAAAAGTGAGGCGTTTTTTGTTACATATGGAGCAATTTTGGTACAGCAAAATTTAAGCGATATATCTGTTGCACTCAGAGTTAACTGCGTTACAATTACAACTAAAGGTAAATTCTTAAACAGCCAAAGGACAAGTGGTATACGGACCACAGAAATAAATGATGTTTAAACCGTTAAACACATGTTTAAACTTTAAACAGATATTTTTTCTGTAAATGCTGCGAGAAATGACATTCTCTGAACTATTTCGTTTTAAAAATCTTCGTCATTTAGAATACGCATCTGCGGAGTTTGACTTGGCTCTTTTTTCTTCTTTTTAATGGCCTCTTGACCTCGATCAGTATATCAGACATGTCAAACCTATACCGCATTCAGTGAGCAAAAATAAAATACAAGAGAAACACGTCAAATCCCGGCTATGTCCATTACCTATACTTTACGTGCTTTTTATGCAATATAATACTGTCGGCCTAGGGACTTTGACCCCTTTAATTGTCAATGACACAAAAATCAGTCAAAAATATTGAATTTTTTGAAAACTCGTTAATAAACTAAATTAAAAAATCAAATAAAATCAATAAACTAAAGTAAAAACTCGTTCTGATATACAATCATGTGGATATTAAGTGCACTATGTGATCCACGCGAAATCGTATAAAATATTTGAAACTTGTAGGTGTATCTTGAAAGTGAAGGAAAAGTCTGTAGCATTCCCTTTTAAGTATTTTTAAAGAAAAAAGCCATGTTGTAATAAGCCCCCATTCAATTTCGTATTCCGTTCGGATACCAGCATATACATGCTAACATTTTGAGTAAAATATCTGCAGGGTTATCCTTATTGGTTCCGAATAAGGCTACTTTCGACCATATCACTTGCATGATGTTATATAATTGTTTTAAAAATGCAAACATCTTAATTTTGATAGCTTGTTTAGATTTTCGGATTTAATAAATCACTGATAATGCCTTTAGTTTATTCTTGCTATAGTTTGAAAAAAAAAAGATGAATAATATTGCTTGTGAGTCGGTTTGATTGCTTGAATTTGTTCTTCGTTTTGTTTTTTTGAAATAAATATTGAAATGTGGAATCATTTGTGTTTTAAGAAGATATTTTAAATTTTAAATGTGGAATCAGGTAGGTTTTAATACAAATACAACAACAATATATTTAGACTGATTGAGTATGCAATTTTCCATCGTAATGGAATAATAATTATAGATCCTTTTATCATATGGAATATTCCCATTGTCGCCATTGTGTGTTGTAAAAAATAAAATTGTGACTATAACAAAATGACAAATCCATCTGTTGTAGACGAAAAGGAAAATAGTTTACAGATACAAATGTTGGCGTAGTCTAACATTACACCCTAAAGTGAAATTGAATAGGTTTGTTATTGTGGGAAATGATGATCGTTTCATAATCGCAGGGTTTATTGCTCTGTGTTAGCAATTATGAAAACAATATCAGTTGACCATTTAGGCGTAACATTGGTTTATAGTTCCATTCATTACAATTATATAACCAAATACAACATTTTGGTCATTTTAAAAAGTAATGTATTGGTGTAGGGCCTATCTTAAATCATGTTTTTGGACTTGCAATTTTGGTCGATAAATTGTTGGAAATAATATAGATGAATTGGTGTTGACAGTCCCGCCACAATTTCTGCAGAATGTTGAGGTTCATTATACAAAAAATTTCGTGTTCAGGCGAACTTACGATGAATGATTTTTTTTTTGACTTAAAAGCATATCCCACGACCTCCGATCTCCTCTTATAATAGGGCAATTTTTCATCCCGCCTCGCCCATACATCCATGAATGAATCTAAATCTGAATCAACAGCGATTAAACACTTGGCGTCATGTCCTTACACTAATGCTGTTATGCTCTTAATACATCATATAGTTCCTGGTCCGGTCCCTTAATGTTCGCAGACTTTTAGAAAACATTTTGCTTATGTTTCAAATGGCAGGTTGTCAGATCAATGACATTATGTGTTTTTGAAATAACCGCTTTTTCTAAAAACACATGTTTCGAATTCACTCTGGGGACCATGTTTTCACATGCTAACATATTTTAACTTGGTGGCCAATGTTTTGGCTATTAACAGTGGTTTGGGAATTTGGCATGGTAACATTTGTGAAAATCTGAGTGTGGTGTTTTAATATCTTTAATAACACTGTTGAATTTCCTCTAGTTGAAGGTGGGTTAAATTAGTCAATTCAGATCATTCGAACAAACATCCGATCATATTTTTAAAAAAAGGAAGTGCGAACAACCCTGGTGTCCCGGCAAAAAAGCCAAAATGAACCGCCATATTATGTAAAAAACAACAAACAAACATATTTTGCCCTAACTCTAACTCGGTTAGTTTTGTATTCCAACACTTAAATTCGTGGCAATACCCCGTGGTTAGAGTATCAAGAATTCATTGTATGCTACCTACACTGTTAAAAATTTTCTGTTTAAAACCGTAAAATAACGGAATCCTGCGCGGGTATTCTACCGTTAATAACAACAACCTAAAGATGAATGTGCCCGTTTATGATTGACGAGAAAAGTTTTGATGTTTTAATCGATGTTTGTATGAAGAAAACACATATTTTGTGTTAAAGTCATTAAAAGCTCAAGATCTCTTACATACAGTAAATTTACTTTCTACATGCACCGTATTTTAACGTAGAATACTGGCAGCTGGGTTCCGGTATTCTACCGTTAAAACGTTATTTTTTCGTCTTGAAATTACTGATTTGACCCCAAATGACTATATATTGACGATAAATATCAACCTAAATATATCTAATAAAAAAAAGTGAGGTATTCCCGTTAACCTAGTCGGTCAGTCTTATAGACTATTTTATTCTTCACATTTGAAAATTTAGATTATATGACTTATGGGAAAGTGAGATTTAATTTTGTTCACTTCTTTGTTTTCGAATTTTCTAGCAATATATGCAATTGACTAAAATAAGCAATGCCGAGGCAATGTACGCCCATGCCTGGTTTTGTGAACCTTAAAGTCTGTTCCGTTGAAATTGACGCTACTGAAAAAGTGTTAAAACCTGCTTCATAGATTGTTATAAGAGCCTTCTGCATGGGACTCAGTGTCACACGATACACAGTTGATTTTCAAGAGATACTGAACCCGACGCGTCGAAAGTCAACCATCACCACATTCACTATCCCTCAAGATAAATGCTAGGGTGCCTGATTTCATTCTTGATCAATCATTAAGCGTAACCATTGCTTTCACAGATGCGCGCGAATGGGATTCTCCGATGACCCGTCGTATTTGGATCGACAATTCAAATTGGGTTACGATAGGGCGGTGTATTAGTAGGATGAGAAGCACACATCCCCTCGACTCCTTAACCCTCATTTTGTGTGATCAAACGGCTCGTGTTCTTTGACAAATTGTTGTGATAATGCATTCCGACTTTTAATTCGGAGTGGCAAGTTAAGTACGGACCCTCATTAGAAAAGGATATCCTCCTTTCAGTAAGTGAGGAAACATTGATCTATTTCGAATAAGTTAGACTGGCATACCACTTTTGATTAAAAACCAATGCACATGCTAAGAAACGGTGTTATATTTCTCAATGCTTTCCTGATTACATGTATACTCCGTTATTCGATGTCTGAGTTGAGTCCTCGGAAGTACGGAAATTTGAGAAGACCATAGACAAAAGTTTTGAATTATATTTTTTTGCTCGTATAAAACAAAAATTTTTTAAGGTCACGATATATTTGAGAATTATTTCATACTTCCCAAAACTTGCATGCATAGACATGCTCATTTTCCATACAATATTATGAATCAGTGCAAGTCACAGCACATAGTTTCTTTGATACAAGCAAGTGATATACCAAAATGTTCGGTATGATGAGCCTTTTTCAAATATTTTTTCTCGGGATCAGTATCGACCAACCCCTCCCGTATGCTAATTAGCAGGGGTCAAAGGTCCGCACCAAGAAAGATCAGAAATTCAAAATGACAATTTTGCCCCCCCCCGGCCGCGGCCCCATTTATCTAAAAATAAAATTATTTGAAACATAAGGTTTGGTTTTCTTAAACCAGTGTTACTGGCCATGATCTGATGATCCTATAGAGCATTACCAAAATTATATTCGTGTTGCCATGGCAACCGTTCACATTCAAACTTCTCTCGGCATTTTTTGCTGCTGGTGGATACAAAAATCCTTCAAAGTCACATAAGAACTAAAGGGTTTTTTTTTTTACAAAATCCTCTCGAGATCATACTATGTACACTAAACTACATGTGTTTGTGGTCCACATTTGAAGTCAATAGGTCAACACGTTTTTTAGATAATTGGTGGGTGGCAAGTTTGGCAACCTCAACAATGGCAAAAAGAGATTGGCCAATCAAGGTCCAGAGCGTTTAAACTTGTTAAGTAATCAATTATTAAATTAGGTCAATTATTGCAATTTTGTTTTTTACTTTAATTGATCAATTCTATTAATAATAATACATTTTTTAATTAAAAACAAATCTGTAATGTCACTTTATCCCCCAATTAATTTATTTTTGTAATTCTCTTAAATATACTGCTTGAAAAACAAAACAAAGTAAATGTAGCTGCTTGAAAAGCATACACGACATACGAAACGTCTTTCTCTTGTGATGCTGTACACTTCGCTCACCCATAACATTTGAATCGAATGTCCCGATTTTCATCACACCAATAAAAAGTAGTAACTCCTGAAGTGTGAGAATCCACGTAAATTTAGAAAAACGTTCAATTGATCTCTCAAAACAAACTGACACATGTCCCCCCTTAAGGCATAATTTCTGCATGCGTCTTATATCCAATGCTTCAAAGAAGAAAAATGAACAATATAATTTCTTGTAATTGAAGTACATTTTGTCATAATTTTGAAAAGACAATATCTAGAAAAATATTTTCGTTTTCTTTTAACCACTCACCTCCATTGGATTCAGTATTGCATCAAGTTTTTTGTGAGAATTGGGGATGGGCGTTATAAGGCTAAAATGCCTCCAGTTCCAGTGCCCGAACCTACAGGTATACAGGTAAACCATAATAATTCACAAGAGACTGTGGAATGTATACGGTTTTAAAACGGTGGGTAAACTGATGAATAGAATATTTAACCCAAGGTAGTAATTATTAACCCCAAATTAGGGGGGGGCTAAAAACACACACATCGACAATTGGGTTTAATTGTTACCCAACCGTTGATAGTTTTTCAACGGCAGTACCCAGGGTTTGTTAAAATGGTTGCCCAATATTTTAAGCATTTGATTTTATTCTTTCCTTTTAATTTTGGTAACCCTCGGTGCTGCTCGCGGAAGTCGATCAAGTCTATAAAAATCGATTTTTGTCGCCACTTTTTCCAAACAAATTTGAAATTAAATTGCACGATATATTTGAAGATCATCCACTGAATTCGCTATTGCACCATTCACGCATCCGTAAGAAATTGACTTCTCAGTGTATTTTTTTCATCGAATCGAAAGCAAAATGATAACAAATTTCTTTGACAGCTTATTGCTTTCACTGATTGTACTGAATTTGCGCTAGTTAAAACCAATCATGAAATCTGGTAAAATTTCACACAACAGTATTTATTGCCTATACAATTTCAGGCCCTCGCTCAAGTTTTATGCGAAATTGAAATTTAAAATTATTCAAACTCATTGTTAAGTAATTATATAATGTTTTGCATTGTATGGTTGTCAAATGTAACGTTCGGCGTGATATCTGATATTGAATGTTTCAAGTTTCAAGTTATTGTTAACCTTGTAAACTACAAAGGCATATGAAACAAATACCCAGGTTCATATTATAACAAAGAGAGCAGCTGGTAAAATAAATAAAAATACAGAATTACAATAAATTAAAACAAGACAAGAGGTATACAAATAAACATTATACCTTTCGCACCTATATATAGTGGTTATTCCATTAACGAGTAAAGGAACACGGTGCCAAACAAGATAATGGTAAAATACATACATATAGGCATATTAAAAAATAACCTTCAGAACGCATTGCATTTGTCAAGGCAAGAAGGATGTATTTCCATTAGATAATTTATTAGTAATGGGGTTGGAAACTTACAAAATTCACCAAGCTTTACCTTTCGCTCTCTCTCAGTTTGATCAACGTTTGGTGAGGATTTGCATGTACTTTTAGGAAGGATTTTTTGTTCTCTATAATCCCCGATATTGTTAAAATGACATTTATTGCATTGTTTTGAGTTTCATGCAGTGAAACGTTTAAGAACCAGAGTTAACAGGTACACTTAAGTATCATTGTTTTAGAAAAATGGAGACAAGATTCGTGTTTTATGTTTTGCATTTAAACCACCATTTAACAACAGCCAGGCATTTAAATGCTAACACTACTCCAAAACCAAATCTCGACAAAATCGATCTTTTGGAAATTCTTACTCTTCAAAAAAGTCTTAATAAGTGTTTAAAAGGGTGAATTCAGATTGAACTTCGAACGAAAAAGAGTGAATTTACTCAATAAGAACCTCATACTTAATTGCACTCTTTGGTAGGGTGTTTCATTGAAGCACTCCAAATTAAATTTTACCGTTACTTTACATTACAGAAACAGCAAATCCAATGCAATACGTGCTAACATGTACGGAAGGAACTATTTTAAGATGGTTCAATATATTATTTCAAACAATACTGTGTTTCTTTACATAAATACCACACCCATTAGCAATGGCACGTCACTCTTGTCATACCTTAAGTGTGGTGAACTTAAAGAAATCACATTTTTCTTAGCTTAATTAAAGATTGAATGCTCGTCCATCAAATAGACATAACAAAGACAGGAAAATTGACATTACTCTTTCTTCCCTTGCATTATCATCTTGAATTATGCCTGGTACGATATTTTATTAAAGGTGTTTCTACTGTAGCAACGCGCGCCTTTATCGGTGGTGTGCGTGAGCGAATTGTTTTTTTTTTTTCCACTTTCCGTTCGATTGCCACAGTGGGAAACTTTTCCCGCCAAATGTCTTCCAAAAGTTGTTAAAACTACTACACCAAAATGTCTTTATATCAGCCTCGGCAAGCACATTGATGCAACCAGTATAAATTGTACTTGAAGAAAAATGTTTGTATTTTGTCTAAATCGGTAAAGCAATCTAAGAGCGTGCTGCTTTTTATTTATTACATGGCCTGAAATTAAATGCATCATGCATGCAAATGTTAATGGCGTGATGATAATATGAGCTGCAAATAAGACATGTCAAATCGTGTACCTGTGATCGTTAATTCATTAAAATTAGGTAATACATGTACCAGCAGGTCAACACCTCTCTCTTCGTTACTTTGGGCTGTACGTCCGATTGGATCTATTAATTTGAAATACATAAAGTGTAACCTAATTTAGGTTCTTTCAAAGCCGTTGGATTGATCGTAGGCTTGCTATATAGTGGTGTGAGGAGCGTAGTCCCTCGGGCCTTCGTTCTCTTTTTTTCGTTTTGTTATCTCGGCCTTTGTTCCTTTGAACCGAAGTTTTTTTACCGCGTACGTTTTATGGTATTGTTTGTAGTTGCAGGGTGATGTTACATTATAATGGACGGGAATGGGAACATTATCAATAGTCAAGTACATGGCGAAAATTAACGCCTCAGTCCTGTGTTTTAAAAACCATAGCTCCTGCACGTTAATTTTTAAGTCTTTTGAATAACTTGCTATGATTCGTATCGTATTGAATTTGTTAAAGTAGATTACTTTATTAATCAATTATTCTATCATCTGGAAGAGCAAGATTATCGAAGTTGAATTATAATGTATCTTAGCTATTATTATATCTATCATGAAGAATAAGACACAGTCAGGTGTATTTGTTCTTGTGATTTTTTTTTTTTTGGCTTGTTTGGTAGCGCCCTCGATTTAAATGTATTAAGATGTTTTGGGTGATGGGCTGGTCTCTAAGAAATTAATTATTAACTGAATAAGTAACATAATTAACACCTTTACAATTACAACCGTTTTTTTGTTGCTTTGAATAGCCCTCTTTAAATGTTAACGGAAAAGTCCGCAAGTGTTGAGGCTTATTCCGTTAAGAATGTGTGGGGAGGGTTGTCTAATTAAATTATTAACAAATAAAGCAATGCTTAACAACATCGTTACACCGAGGGCGTCGTCCGGTTGTACGATTACTCGGTTTGAAGTGAATGTTAGGATGTGCCTTCGTTGTAGGTGTGTGCGCCCACCCACACACACACAAACCCCACACATTGCAAAGATATTACCTATTCAAACAACAGCTGATACACATCCAATTCACAGACCAGAATGCAATATGATTTGCAGACTTTGTTGAAACCATTAGTACATAAACCCGTTTCATATCACAATTGGCCTTATATTCCGTAAATATAGTTTATTCATCTATCCGCAATTATCAGAGAGTCCATGATCATTTACGGCTGTCTTGATAATTCTGGCATAAGACGAAGTAAACTCGACCTCGTAGGACATCTGCTGTAGTTATGATGAGCGGGGAGGAAGACCATTGAAAATCTATTCTGGTAATACCTATTACCATTTTAATCATTTTTTCTTAAAATCAAGATATCATTAATTATTTTCCAATGTTTGGATTTATTGATTTAAAATCACTTTTTATATCGCTTGCTTTTTCTTTTGTAGAAGCCGCGTTTCCCATTTTACCAATATAGTTTTAAAAACAATCAGTTTTAACGAATTTTTATGTTTCCGTGGGGTATCATTTATTTTAATAAAAAATACGCAACGCATCAAATTATTAGCGCATGCATGTGGTAGATATGAGTCGATCAATACAAATTCATAAAATGAAACAGTGCTTTTGTGCTTGTCTTTTGTTTGTTTGAAACTTGTTATTTATTTTTAATCGTTTATGTATTTTAATTTATTCATTATTTATTTGTCCTTGTTCGATTCACGAGAGCCTCTCATGCAAAAAAATGCTTGGGATGAATTCAATAGCGAGGTGCCGTAAATCCTTTAATATAAAACGTCACCATTCCAAGCAACAGCATCGTTCATCTGATGCATAATTTCAAATAACCTCGCATCCAAATGTATTTTTCAAAGCTTTTGTTCTGTCTTACAATGTAAAAATTAGGAAGAAAATGAGGCAGTTTTATTCAATTAATCCCCTTTTGTTATGGTGCAATTATACAGCTACCTACCTCATTAAGTTTGCGCTTTAATTTATCTATGAGGCCTAGTTAGTCTCTGAGACTTTTTGGTGCACAAAAGAGAAAATATATACCTTGGTGTATGGCAAATGCACTAAGCTTCTTTTTGTTACTTAGAGCCAAATTTGGGCAGAATAATATATAACGTCATCCATCATGAGGTGATATCATTTGTTACATTACAAGATATTTGAGGATCTCTACTGAATTTTAAAACAAAATACTGACCTCATTTGTATTCTTATAATATTACGTTAGTTGTACAATGCATCCTGAAAATATCGAAGTTCACTAGTACAATATATGCGTAATGTATAATTCATTAGCTAATATATTCATACCCATATCACATGTGCTTTCTATTTTAAAACTTGATGAATGAAACGTGCTTATAACCGAATGAAGAACTATTCAATCTATAATATAGGGATAGATGATGACCGTGCATGCGACAAAAACAAGCCCATTAAACGACAATAAATTAGTATTCAGAAACGTCTTTTGTTAATTTCTAAATACTGAGCCGTCCTTTATAGTACAAGCCCTAGCATCTCTTCAGTGTAGACGCAGCCATTCTTGCAAAAACAGATTTATAATTGTTGATATCTTTCGGTGACTAATTTCACCATATTGGTTTAAACTC
The DNA here is from genome assembly GCA_023653785.1 of Ophioderma brevispina. Lineage (NCBI taxonomy): Eukaryota > Metazoa > Echinodermata > Ophiuroidea > Amphilepidida > Ophiodermatidae > Ophioderma > Ophioderma brevispina. Next base: position 28,688 of record JAMKCH010023003.1, read on the forward strand.
AATTAATAGCTTTTAAGGCAGACATCCACAGTAGGAATTGCACTTTTTGTCTATAATTGTACACATGCAGCTAGATAACATGCATGGTTAGCTTGCTCGCACTCTCTGAAAGGTAATTTTAAGCGGTAATTTTAAAGCTCTCTCGTTAGGAAAGCGCATAAGCGAAAAGTCAGCCTAAAAAATGGATTTCCATTTCTCCTTTAAATATCCATAATTAAGTAAGCAAAATGCCTTTTTAACAGGAGCCGATAGGATTTACAGGAATGATACTAGAAAAATGCTACAAAATATGCATTAGTAAGTATTTCGAAAATTGCTCATTCATATGAAAGACAACTTGCCTATAAGAGGGAAAATTCAATTCAATAAAAGATATAGTACTCATCAAACGGTTTTCTCTGTAACGAAACAGTACACGTTCAAGAATAATCTTACAATTTTAACCTACAGCACTTACTGGCTTCTACCACCTTCTAACCACCTTCTGATAGGGTTTCATCACATGGAATAATATGATACAGGGTGAGTCAAAAAAAACTTGAACCCTGCTTGTGACCGCCATTTTTAATTTGTAAGTAATATATTCTGACAATTTGGTTATCATCTGAAAGTTGGCGTTCATTATCTTTAATTTACTGCAAAGATCATTCCAATCGTTTAGGTATAGACCGAGTTTAAACAGTCGTTTCAAATATTTCGTTTTTCTGCTCTGTCCACGGATTCACATTGAAATGACGGCGTTCAGCGAAGAAATCAGTGGTCGAAGAAAATCGGCTATTTATTCACTGCAGAGTCGTGATTCGCAAGACTGGTAGCTCGGCCTGTACTTATTCGATTGGAATTATCTTTGCAGCAAACTTAAGATAATGAAATAAGCTTTCCGCAGATACCAAATATTTTGATTATAGTATTTAAAAATCAAATGGCGGACACAATCGGTAAGTTTTTTTTGACTCACCCGGTCTAACCCCTGACGAGTACCAATAAAAATAGACCTTATGCGCCTTTAAGTCACTTCTTACATTGTCCTCTGCATTGGCAATTATAACCCATATATAATATGAATAGTCACTAATCGGCTGGTAATAGTGAAATGTTCAAATGGTTTGACACTCATCCACCTCTTTTTGACACACTAATTCAGAATCTTACCTGCAATATAACCTACATAAACCGCATGCTTATTCCGTTAGGTTTCGAATTCTTAAGTGTGTCAGAAGAAGTGGTCTACAACTCCGCGTTATGAATCGTCCTCCCTGATCTCCGAAAGAATGAGTTTTCTTTAAATAATCTTTCCAGTTTGTTACAGATTTCATTTTTCTAGATCTTTGGCCAGTTTACGTTGTTTGTTTGTGAAATTTTTCAAATTTTCTTTGGCTCCTTGGAGAATCTCTGATATTTGAAAAAAAATATAAGTTTCCTTGAAACTTAATAATTACAATACGTCTCATCTACTATTGACCCAAATCTTAAATAAACAGGTTTGGAATTTAACATCATAGCCGAGTTCCATCTACATCATTGGAAATGAACTTTATTTTCGAATGAAATAGGAATTCAATGTTTTTTCTCGTCTTTTTTCAACCTTTTCTCTTAAGAAAAAATGCAGCATGTCTTACGATCCCTGAATGGAAAATAAAGTACGGACGTCTTCCAAGCTCGACTGATGTATATTATGATTATACTTTCCATCGTGTACAGCTATATATTCTTTAAATTCGGTATGATTTACTCTGTGGGCAGTGTGTCCATCCTAATATATTTGGGTTTGATAAATTTGATTAGACATGCTTCCGGAGACATTTTAGAGCTATTAAGTCTCATTTTGCATCGGGCAAGTGGGATGGACACCGATAAGTCCCCGAACGACCATGACTCTATACACTCACTATGTGTCATTCATTTTCAATTATATTTACCGAATGATTCTAATGCCAATATCCTAAAAATAGTTCTTTTTATGGGATTGTTTAATGTCCAGTTGGGATCAAAGAAGTCAGTGTGTCTATGGCATGAGTCAACTGGCATTTTAATTTAATAGTAGATCGCATAGTCTTCTCTCAATAAAGTTTTCGTTTTCACCCGGCGAGAGGGGGTTCTGCGTATATTGCAAGCTAAAGGGTCATAACGTGTTTGCGTAGCTAACCATCAGACAAGTAAAACCAACGTGTTGCCTAATTAATGAAAGCAACGCAATGTTTTGCGTTGCTTTCATTGGCGTTGCTTTTCATCGCATCCGTCATATCCAACCAATCATAAGTGGAAAACGCAATGCGTTTCCTTAAGGCCATTTAACCAATCAGAAACCGGGAAAAGCAACACTCAGATAGGTTTTTCATTAGCAGCGCGTTGCTTTTCCAGAAAGTGGAAGCCACGACATTACTTTTCAGATAGTGGTTTCACCTTAAGGCACGCGTGCTTTGCACTATACTATTCTGATTTGGTAATAAGCAACGCGTTGTTTTCTGAAAGCAACGGTTGCTAGTAAGCAACGCGTGTACGTTATGAAAGGGCACTCGATTCAGTTCACGCTTTATTCTGTTTTATAGCGAAATGATTGTGACGATTTCCTTAGGCAAACAGCGGCATGGAGCCTACCGTCGGGCCGAGTCGGCTCTTATCAATGTCCATCATTATTATTAGGAGTCCCGGACTAGTGGCTCCAGCGGACTATATTTTCACACGGGGTTCGGCGAGACCATTAAAGCTTTGTTTTGTTTCAGAAGCATAAAAAAGGACTTTGTGGGTGTGTTAGAATGTATTTCTGGCAAAAGCAATGCGGTTTTCTGTACATAGTGCTTTTGTTAAGTGTTGTTATTGTTTTTTGATGAGAGAGAGAGAGCGGAAGAGAGACAAAATAGAACTGGTTTCGTTTCCCAACATTATGCCGCTTCCACCACTACGAAAAGTCACATATACTTTTTCACAATTTGTTGGAGCCTGCATGTGTCAACTAGTCATTGTCATTTCAATGTTTAAAATATTTATGTCTACTACGACTCAATTTTCTGAGTGGCATTTTTAAAGGATTTTTTAGCATCCGTTACATGTTTTGCACCGATTTCACGTTTAATATTTATGCAATTTTCTGTTTATTTCAGAATTTTTCATATAGTAATATGCATGCATATAGGATTCACCACAAGTGAAGTGATTTTAACGTCAGAGCCGTTCAAAAATTAGGTAAAACGAAATCGATGCTGCATAATCTCTCTTTCGTTGAACATTAAGAAGGCCGACTAGAATTATTCCAATTTTTAGCTATTACCATTTATAGACCTAATTTAATTATTTCAAAATGTTTTGTATTGATGTCGCTCAATATCACATGCTGTTGTTTTTTAAAATTCATAGCGTCATCAGAGAGAGTAGAAATTTTGGTTAATAAACGGCATACCCTGCACAAAGCGATGCATCAATCGACCATGCGTTAAATTTCAGAGAATGAATACCTCGATGCAAAGGGGGGGGGGGGGGGGGGGGGGGGGGGGGGGGGGGTGGGGGGGGGGTGGTGCAAGTTTGTATAATGGTATTTGAAACCGACTTACTTATGCAGTAACAACAACTCCAAATACATTCTCGTTTTGTTCTATCCGTGAGTCACTCATGCATATACCATTTCATATGTTGACGGCAACAGCAGAAAACGGCAAAAGTGTCTGTACAGAACAATTTATATCTAACTGCCAATACGAAATTATTCAAAGATCTAATCAGGACTGACACAGACCTTTGTTAATGTATAGTTCCTCCGTCACTTAATGAGCGATGTGGAAATAGCCGAAAGGGAGTTGTATGGGATTTTTTTTTCTCGTGCCGAACCGAAAAAGACATTTATAGCTCTGAGGTGTGAGTGTTAAAATGCAGTCGAAAACGGAAAACAAGTTTTTGGTGTTTGATGTTCTCCGACGAATTGGGGACACGATTATGGCTAAGAACGTATATCTTTAATCATTTGAAATAATCGTATCGTAATGATGAACATTAACGGTAATTATTATAGGGTCTTGCACGGTATTCACAGTGAAGGTTTTTATTTTTTCTCATCAAATTTATATTAAAATCTTGAACCGAAATCATTCGGTTATTTAAATTTTAAGAATAAGAGAATCCCCATTATCGGACGAGGTCGTGCAGTGCATGCTTTATTGAATGAAATAGTTTACATATACACTTTGTACTGTGCAAGACTTGTGTAATCTTGTAAATTGAAACGCAATGGCGTCTATAGGTTTTTTTTCTTCTAATCACTTGAATTCTACACTTGTCTCTCACAAAGTATCTATGATGATTTACTAGTGAAAAATTATATCAAATGAATGAAACATGAGGCAGCGATGAGTAAGCGTGACAAAGGCGGGCGATGTTTGATGAATTAATTGGTATATTTTTGAATAATGACGATTGTAACACACCCACACGTTATACACTCATCCATCTAAGACACAGTTAAGTTAGCTAAAGGCCTATAATTATCATGAATTACCGATGTATGCTGGGTAAATGAAATTTAGACTAAAAACAGTTCGTATATTGGGTACATGCTCAGGTTATTGACAGTTACTGAACTGTGCCGCAGGAATTGAGACTTCAATGGCTCAATATATTGGGTTTTTTTAGTGTTTCTTAGCTGAAATATTTCATGAATCTGCGGGTGTCTTTATGTCTGTAAAACGAGAAGTCCAATTTCTGCATATTAAGAAGAGTGCCGTTTATTTTATCCATCTTGAAGGACCCTCGTTCCCCCCTGTGAGGGTCCTTCTAGATGGACTAGTTTATTTGGGAGTTGTTTTTTTTTTAGGATAAGGTCGTTTTGAATTTGTTTCGACTCTTGAGGACAGGGTGCTTTTACAACGAATCGCAATGAATGAAATAGATCTTTGTCCTCTTTGATGTAAGTGACTCTGTATAAAGGTTACCGCGTCCAATTTATATATAGGGGAATGGGTATTTTTTTGGAGACTGAACTTTGACTTAAACAGTTAATATAGTTCAGCTAATAAACTACAGCTTGAAGTTAAACTTTCACCCGATTCAGCATAAGAAGTTCCCTAGTTTTGGACTCACCTGGGTCATTTTGAATTGGTTTAGTACCTGCCTTGTGTAAACTGAGGCGTAGACGCAAAAGAACAGGTGAGGTGTGGTTTTTGGCATGGTAGGATGTTTTTACTGTAACAAACTCCACACCGGCGCCTAAACACACATTAGATTAGCGCCATCTCTTGGGGGTCTAGCTAAATTTCCCGTTTGCCTTATCTGGTTAGCAGCCAAACAGAGATGACGAGGCAACCGCCGTAGGGACCTGACCTGCTCGTTATAGCATTACCGAGCTGTCTGGTTCAAGATACGTTTGTTTTTTCAGGCTGGAATAGACATAGTTTCGGATGCTTCGATGTTTGCAAGCTGTTTGTCCCGCTTGTCCTTTGATACTTTTAAAGGAGGGCGCTCTTGTGAAGCGGTGTCCTCCGATTCTTGGAGATTTTGGCCCGAAATCATGCTCCAGACATATATTTTCACTCGTCTCATAGGGGCGCTTTTCATTAATTATGTTTTCGCTTGTATGCCGTTAATGTTTTATAGTGAGTTAATTACAAAAGAACGACCTTCCTGCCGGCTCGGATGCGTGGTGCGTGTCTGTGGGCGCTCGTCTCGTTATCTAAACGTGTGGGTTCGAATCCCCTCCAGGAACAATTTAGTTTATGATTTTATTTGTATTTTAGAGTTGGAGATTGGAATCATAAAAACATAAGTTGTGGATTGAAGTAGAAAAATATTGAATATCTGCCTGCTGAGATAATAAGAACTTGTCATGGTCCTGGAGCAATGATTTCGGGCCAGAATCTCCGACGTGCGTGTCCCCATGCCATGCTCCATGCGGCAGGCATCCACAGTGCACACCCTGGTTATATACTGTGGGAAAATTGTGTTTTGTTCAAACGGCTATAATTGAGTTCAGACTCTACATCTTGCTATGACATCAGGACCACCTCATTAATCTTCTTAAAATAAATACAAGTGTGTTAGATCCTCAATAGCCAAGACGATGGAGGGCGTGTGTTGTGACTAACTATTGCTCGACGATGGCTGCCAGTGGTGCCTGGTTAAAAGAAATGACGAGTTTGGTGTGCAAATTAACTCTCAACTGAGAGACCCTGCAGGTGAAAAAGCATCTACAAAAACCTCCAGAATGGCGTGAATGTCCTGATCAACCCATTTTCATCCATGCAGCTTCAATATATAGTATAATACGTCGTCAGGCGGTTTTGAGATGGCTTCTCCAATGAAATTGACCGTATCAGGCTCTAAGCGCCTCTGTTCCAGACACCAAAGGGTAAGACCAAAGACCTGTGATCACCCATCTCGAACACCTAACCGTAACCGCCTGTGAGTGTGACGAGTCAGATAATGCTGTTTTAGTACCAAAAAAGTAGGGACTCATCTAACCACCGTAGCGACCATTGGCAACATAATCATATCCATGTCGCGATGTCGTCAAAACTTGTCGCTGCTGCCGTCAGACATGATGTGAAGCGGATCGGACACTCCTAATGGGCGCCAGCCGGCACTGGCATGAAAAATGTTGCAATATACCACATGCTTATTATTAAAAAAGAATCAGCGTTATTGTTTGTACTATCTTTAAAATCTCTCAGAAGCAAAATGGCCACTTCGTATTCTCGTAGTTTCATTAGTTGCGAAAATTAGAGTCCTGCCTATATAATTGAAAACAACTTCTCTCATACTGCACTTTATACACACAGTGGCGCATATGCCCCTTTACATCAATCACACACACACCACACACAACAACACACACAAGCTCACACACACACACGCACACACACACTCTTGCAAGAAAGACTGCCTTAAAAGTCCACCAACTTTTATTAGAAACTTGATGCAAAATCATCTTTTGTGTATCCTTTTCATCCTAACCATTTAGCTTGTTAAAAACTTGAAAACACAACAATATCGCAACATCATGTAAAATTGAGGGAATGTATCATATGAAATGTGCTATTACAATCTTGCTAAGTGAATTGCGAAAGTTTAGTTGGAGCTATGGAACAGGAACAATCGTATTTAACTATTCGTTCATATTCAATTTCTTTTCGATACTTGAAGTTAGTATGATTGTAAGTTTCATTTCATCTGTTAAATAATTCACTGAATAATTTGACTCTAAATTTTTTCTTTTTCTGTGTATTCTATTCCCTCTCCAGGCCTACACCTCATCTATTCCACAATGCCCAAGTGGTGAATTCACCTCCAAAGGCGAGTGCTGTCGCCAATGTCCACCAGGCTTAGGTGTAATCACATCATCGGACCGCAACAACCACCACTGTCTGGATCCGTGTTACCCAGATATATCTTACTCTCCCGAGTGGAGCCATACATCAGATTGCAAACTCTGCAGTCGTTGTCAACGAAATGAATACGTCAAGGAAGTCTGCAATAGCTCACAGGACACAGTCTGTGAGTGCAAGAAGGACTACTTTCGAGATGGAGATGGGACTTTGTGCCAGTGCAACATTGTCCCCAGGGTTCGGTGTGGTGGTCGAGTGCACTTCGCGGATAGACTCGCAAGGCGGCGAGTGCACCAATAGGACGTATTCTGACGAAACGAGTGCCACTGCTTTTTGTAAACCATGTACAATGTGTCCGGAGGGAAGCACGGTCATACAACAGTGTACCAGGTTTTCAGATACTTTGTGTTCAGGTTGGTATAACCTCTGCTTTAAGTCAACACCATTAACACTTTCTTTGCCGCGAGTTGAAAATGTGACTCCCAATCTCTTGCAATTTAACTCCTCTTCTCAAAACCAAACTTATATCACACTTTAATTGTAGTCATTGAAGTAAAAAGTAAAATATGATTGTTATCAAAAATTAGAATTCCCATCTTGAATAGATCACATTTTGTTATCTACATTAGATAGAATTTACTCTCTTTGGTAGATAGCATTTTGCTATCTTCAGTAGATAGCTCAATCATATTAGTTATTCTCAGCAAAATGCATCTGCTATCATCAGTAAATAGCATGTGACCTAATCTGAATTTTTTCAGCATTTATCTTGAGTCAACAGCATTTGACGTCTTCAGCAGGTATTACAATATACAGAAGAACAACATTTGTTATTTTCAGTAGATTTGCTATCTTCAATATATAGCATTTACTATCTTCGGTAGACAGCATGTGTAATCTTTAGCTGAAAGCATATAAAAACTTTTTACATTTAGATAGCTGCAATGTATGCTATTTTTCACTAAATAACACTTACTTTGTTCTTAAAGAAATCCATGTTGTCTTCAGTAGAAAACATATTTGCAATGTATCATTGGTAGAAAGCATTTGTTATTTCCATTATATAGCAATCCTTTGATTTTGCAGAATTGATTCTTAATCACTATAAGTAGATAGCTGTTTGACATTTAAACTAGACATGTGATTATGAAAATTCAAGTTGAGTCTACATGCTTAAAAGAATTACAAACGTTTCCCCTACGATATTGCGTGACATCATTTGTGACAAGATTTTCCAAAACAGCTATCAATCACTTAAGAGAACATTGACATGATATACTCTTATACAAGTCACTTTAAAGATGAGAGTATAAAATGTCCAGCAGTCATTCAGGAACCATGCTCATATACAAAGAGCTACAACTTGTACTACATGATGTAAAGTGTCAACAAATAAAAGTACACAACACATTCACTAAATTGATCAGTTTCTTTCTATCCATACCTCCCACAGGCACTTACAATGTAGTCAGCTCAACAGACCAACCGGCTGCTTCTACAGATCCAACAGTTGTGCTTACTCCCCGCAATCCCAAATCCTTCAGCGTTGTCCCCATCTACTGCGTGTTACTGGGTGCGGTTGTCGTTGGACTCATGATATATGTGATATTCAAGAGGTGGTCCTTTAACAAAGTGAAGCTAAGAAACCAACAAATGATAAGGTAAGATTTTGAAATAACTTCAGGATGCAATATTTGACCATGGAGATGCAGTTTTTATCAATGGCCTGAAGATAATATAAGAGAAGCTTACATTTGTCAGTCAGTTCAGATTTTGGAAGCCCACATCAGACATTTCTACTGATTATGGCTTTAATTTTGAGGCAAACTGCACAAATTTAAATAGGAACGTAGGTATATTTTATACTAAAAACAGGTGATGTTTGCCATGAAACAAGGAGTTAAAAAGGGAGAATACCCATAGCTCCTATATGCTTGCCTGTGTACATTGCAAAAGTTTTTAAGCATTTGAGCACTTTTCTAAACACCGTCTTTCTACCACTTCACATGTTTAAAAACTAAACATGTTTGAGTGTTGATAGATAATATTTGGCAATTGAGTGTTGATGTTTAATTGCTAAACACATTTTGGAGTGTAGTGTTACGAAATGCACACTCTCTTGGATTATTGGAATAGAAATACCCATTGGGGACAAGCAAATATAGCAGCTATATGTTAACTCTTTTAACTTCCTTTGGTCAGACATGACTTACATGAATCAATTGTTTCCAGATACAATCACCATCAAGAAACGTTATTTATTAAATTTGACAAAGCATACCATGGTGGTGTGTTTTGCAAAGTATAAATTTACAGGATAAATGCATTTGCTTATATGAGTGACCAAACTTAAACATTAATGAAGTTTTCAAAGTGAAGAAGTTTTTGATATGTCAAATTTGTACCATAACCAAGTTTGCAAGTATTACTATCATTGGTTTATTACATCAAAACCTAGGTTACTCATTAGTAAACTGGTTTAAAATAACTAATATCAATTAATCACTTGCACATCACCGACATGTCCAATCCACATCGAATTTGACAAAATATTCACACCAGAATAATTCACAAATGAACAATTAATTATTCTATCTGATATTATGTCAAATTTGATACACACAACCTGTTAATAATCACACCGAAACTTGATAAAAACACCGTATCTCATTACCAAAGTGTGAGTTTATTTGTTTAGTGGGGTTGATAAATATCGTAGATTACATACATCCTATTTACATTTAGTTCTTTTGAGTTGTTTTGTGAAGCCGCCTATATATGACTGTTATAAAAGTTTCATCAAGGCTTTAATATCTTAAGTACAATCATTAAAAGTTCATCTGTATTACTAATACATTGATGCATTTCCTTTGTTTTTTAGTATTCTGTACTTCCATTGGTTTTTTAAAGTTTGTATTTTTTTTTAAATGCCAAGGTTAAAAAGCAACTTGCTCAGGCTAAAGCAAAAAAATATGATGTGTCAAAGCTGCAGCGTCTCGAAAAAATTGGGGATTTTACCATTTTTCTTCCTTCTTTATTAAAAAAAATAGAGCAAGAGTCTGGACAAATTTAAATTCATTTTGTTTGAAGTATTGAAGCAGAAACACATAACATTAGTAAAAACATTTCATTCTTTGTAAACAAATGTAAGGTTCGAAGGTTTCGAGCATTTTACGCTTATTTTACTAAAATTTGTTTGAGAATGACACAAAAATTGGGTCGCAGATTTCTAATCCCTCGCAAGCTTTGAGACATACTATAGTTTTAACCTTATCACAACAAAATCCATACAGTGTTATCAAAACTTTATATTAATATACATATTTATATTTCTTTTTTCTATTACAGATCCAATACAAACAATTCTATTGTAGGCAAAGATACCATAGTAGAAACTGGCATAATAGGTAGAAGTCCCAAATTGTTTAAATCTAACAGCAGTGGCCTGCCCTCTATAAGTGATAGAAGTCTACAGAGCTCAAGAATACCTCTTATGGCAGGTAAGAAAAGTCTAGGAGAATCGAAATCTTAAAGAGGGAAGGGGCAATCGGCCTAAAAAATAAATATTTGTTTGCCGTAATGGAGGGAAACTATTAGGGTCAATTGATCAGATTTTTTAGATGAACTTTACAATTTTTTTCCAATGACATAGAAAAGATGTGTGTGCAGTGGTATTGCATCTAACACCACGCCTATTTTAACAACTTTTTTGCTCTGTGTGAGCCAATACACTCTCAATTCCCATGGCACAGTTCAGTGGTCTAATTTCCACACTATATTTAGAGATACACCCCCTGTTTTTTTTAGGATGATTTATGATATCCAGAACACACCAGGCCAGTCCATATCAATCAATATGCATTTACCGCTCTCTGAACTGAGTCCTTGGTGGATGAGAATGTTGTAGCTCATAGTGTAAGAGGCAGGTGGGATGGAGCATATACCTTCTCAATCAAAACCAAAATTCCTGAAAAATGCCTTAGAACATGTGCTGAAACATTGCGCCACCAATTGAATGACTAATGCAATGACCCTGTGGGTAGGGGCAGGGATCTGTCAATGTTCTATACATTTAGTCTATGGAGCACGGTTGGAAGTAAACAAGATAATTGTCATACTGAAAAACAAGAATTGAAAAAAAATGCCACAATTTCTTTAAAACTTGTTATTTGAAGTTAGGCTTCAAATTTTGTTATTTCAACATCCAATACATTTATGGCAATAAATGTGAAATTGTATATTTTATACTCAACAGTTTGAATTTTCATTAAGATTTACATGTACGCACAGACGGGAGAAAGTTACATTGCACCTGTGCATGGTGCACCTGGTTATTCAAAGCTGGACCTTTGACCTTGATAGTGGCCTTTAACCCTACCATGAATGCCAAAGTGGTTAAGGTTGACCCTCGGACAGAGTTTGGTGGCAATTGGAGTTAAGTAAAGTGTCCATGCACAAGCAATTTGAAAAAAAGGTTAACTGAAATGGTAAACACCACTTACCATACACACAGATGGTTATACAGAATTTGATTAGTATGTGCTCAGGCAATAGTGGAGGTTGACACAAAAAATGACATTATTTAATGATTTCCATCTGTGTCTGATTCTCCGCAGTTCCTAGCACTCCTCTCTACAGGGGGCTTCCAGGAGAAAGAGAAGAAAATGGAAGTGGAAATGGCGCTCGGCTTCCACAAGAATAGACAGGCGAGACTGGAGAGGCTGGGCCAGAAAAAATAGGATTCTCCGAACAGACGATGATGATTTATAAAAACTTGTGACACAGCACTACCAGTACAACGAGGCTGGAGGACATGGGGTCATAATGACGCATCTACGCTAGGGGCCTTAGTAACAGCTTACACGCCATCATAGGATTGGGATGATGTTTGTAGTGGATAAAATACCAATTTTGCTTAACATAGCATTCTATATGGACGCATGATTTCAGATTAGGATAGATTTTTTGTATTTGAAGATTCTGATAATTGATTTGAACATGTTTTATCATAACGGCCCCCGAAAGAAGAGAGCAAATTGGAAGTTTAGAACTCTTAAGGGAGTTAAAACCTGATGGAGTAGTTATCTGTTGATGTAAGCTGCAATGTTACGAAGTGACATTCATCCCGGACATCAAACATGGACCCGTAAGAGTGAGACTACGGGTTTTTGCTGCAGAAGTGAAAAAACAGAACTTTGTCAAAAAATAGGGGTTGGATCGGCAATGTATGGGACGCATAGTCGTCAGTGTCCTGGCCAATTCCAGCGTTACTCTAAATAATCATGTTCAAGCATTGTCGTGCAGGATTTGACAATCCTTTTCTCTCACAAATTGTTTGAATGAATTACATGCCACAAACAAAATACAAAAATTTCAATGACAAAACAGTTTTGCCAACTGAATTAGATTATTTATTCGACGAAACTACATCTGTGAAAAATTGTAAAAAAATTCATTGCAGCCAAATTTGACTTTTCTTTAAAGTATAGTTGTACACAGATCCTATGCAAATGGTATAAATGGTCTTCAACGATAATTTTTACTATCAAACTCAGTGGCGTATCTTGGGGTACTATCGGTGCTATTACGAGGGTCATTCCACCCCAGGTTCCCCCTCAAAAAACCAAGCCTGGATACGCCGGTGCATATGGCATGAAAAACGTTGATCTCATGAATTACAAACCAATTTGATTGCCATATTTGCACAAGGGGGGTTGTCTTCATTCCGGTCAAAATTTTGAATGCCCATTCAACAGGCTTGGACCTCATGAAATAGAAAAGTCAAAAATTGACCTCAGATTACTTTTGACTATCATACTCTTGAAGTTAGGATTCAATCGTTGTATACATAACATACAAATCATGATCTTTGTAGGCCCTCTTATCATGGATTATCCACCAACTACTTACATCAGTGTCAAACGTTGTCGCCAATGCTTAAAATTGTTCTAAAAATAAAAGAGACAATTCGCATTGTTGTCAAAACAGCTGTGTTCTGTCGGCCCTTTGCCCTATTCTATGAGTCATAACATAATGGACATTTTCCCTTTATTGGGCACGTCTTCGAATCCATAGTTTAGAATAACTTACTTCATTTTTTTTTTTTTCACGCACAAAACAGCGCGATGGAAGTATGGTATTGTTAGTAGACTTTGTTTGAAAAATTCTTAAATACTTTTTAAAGCTCAGGGGTGTCTTCAAATTGCAGTCCACTAGTTGTACGGATGTTATTGGTGGTGAATTGCAGACATATTAATTTAGCCTTTGTTAGTAAGTTCTCCAAAGAAAAGACATATATTTTTGGGGGATTTTCTTTCAAGATAAGAAATCTGAAAAATAAATTGTTACTGTGTAAAAGGTTGAATTATGGTCAAAGTTAGATAAAATCGGATTATTCAATTGCACGACGCAACTGAAAATGCACAACACTGACCATTTTGGAACATCTTTGAAAATTCGAGCAACACCCTCCATATAATCTGCATGTGCAGTGCAGAAAATAGTCATATCTACCCAAATATGAGTAAACACCAACAATGATGAATTTACTTTGAATAACAATAGGAACATACCAATGCCGGGTTTCCAACTGTCACAGCTGGTCAGCGTAGGAAGTTAATGTTGTGGATTCGTTAAGCTACTCTGTTGCATTGCAACAGAGGCATTTTTGTAAACAATATTTTTGTTATATTTAAAGTGCTGGCATTTTATGTAGTGAGATATTTGTTACACATTGTACTATTGTATGTCTGTGAACATTTGTAAAAGTGTCTAATTGATGACTGTGGGGTCCTGACACTGGTATGAGGGCTCCTACTAGAGAGTAGTGGCAGACACCGTATCCACGACTGCCAGCCCTCAATGCATGTGGCACACCCAGCCTAGACTCAAAAGATATTGAGGATTTAGGGCAAGAAGGCTCCATCTTCAATAGCTGCCATTGTGGTTCTTATTAATGTTTCCTGCCAAATCACACCTGCCAGCTATTGGCAGATCGGGTTTTTGCCCTAACCCTCGATATAGGGTTACATACTGCAACCACGAGAGTGGTAGTTGTTTTGATTGGGGGAAATTACAAATTACAAAAATGTTTCGTAGATATTTTTTCTGACATACTTGGTGCAAGAGACATGAAACAAAAGCTAATAAATCATCTTGCTGTTGTGTTGTTACAGGTACAAACAAGAGATTTCAAGGCAGTCCATAATTCCAATATTTTGCCATATGAATGATTCATAATTATAAATCAGACATACTCAGAGATTTCTTACCATTTATTTTGGTTCAAAAATGAAAGCAAAATGTGATTTGGATTTATTATAAATATTTCAATATCAACATAGGCTAATTTGCGGATTAGCCTCCAATGCGAATTCGATATTATCACAATTTTTATACCGAAGAAATAATTCTCAATTTTTTTTCGATGGAAAGCTTTAACATGGGGGAAAAATCATGATTTTAATATTTTTTTAGGACACTTGAATATGTTAACATCTCTCGTTCATCTTTAAACGATTTTGGTAGAACCATATCAACATGATTTTTGTTTTTCAGGGGAAACAAATAACAAACAACCAAAAGTGGAAATGGAAAATTTTTGTGATAACTGTGGAACGTAATAGGTACTGAGGCAACGAGTGCTAAAAAGAGCAATGTTTTCTAATTACTTGCTCTAAGACAGTGATTCAAAAATTGCAAATTTAAATGAGGGTGGACACATTGACAGTGCCATATGACCAAAACTTCCAGAAATACCCCCCAAAACGGAGAATAGGCAGCCTGGTAATTGATAGTACTTGTTAATTCGAATTGTACATACTTGTTTGATGTTTTTGTGTAAATGTACTATATATATGCACCAAACTTAAGTAATGGGCGGTATTGAATGCGTGAGTATGGTGAGTGTGGGTTGGCATGAAATTGAGCGTTGTGAGAACAGATGGACAATTTCCCGCGTTCTAGAAAGTGTTTCTGTCTTATTATGAAACATTTCCTATTTTCTATATGGTCCAGCAAAGAATATTTCAACAGTTAAAATGAATCCCATATATTTAGGCTATAGTCCAGTCTATTTGACAGCATTTTGGGACATTACATTGTTTAAAACTTACAGGATGGAGTTAATAAACATATTGTTACTGACTGTATCTGGTGGCAATGACATCACTGCCATCATTCCTTGTGCATGCGTGGCAAGCTTTTTACAGGTGTTTGAAAGCCCATGGTCAGTAACTCGCATACCATTTCCCGTTTGTTTTCTTATAGACCTTGTTAGAAGACATTGAGCTGACAGATGTTGTTTATGTTTGCTAGCTGGTGGCATGACATCACTGTCTTGTAAACAACTGGCAATGCTTTTTTTGCGATGTTGCAAAGCTCAATCGTCAGTACGCACATACCATTCCCTTGACCTACCATGCCATTGTGCACCTGCATGCTTTTGGACAGGTGCTATAAAAAGCCCATGGTCAGTAACTCGACAACTCTACCACTTCACTTTCACTTTGTTTTTCTATAGATATGTTTTAGAAGACTTGAGACTGAACAGATGTTGGTTCATGGCTGCTAGCTGGTATCAGTGACATCACTGCCATTGTGCACCTGGCATGCTTTTGGACAGGTGCTAAAAGCCCATGGTCCATACCATTTGCTATGTTGATTTCCTATAAACTGCCGAAGTATTTATATGGACCGGTGCAGGGTGGATTAATATCTCAGTTACTACCTCTATGGTTTACAAAGCAGTATTGGGGGGGTGCATGTAATAAACTCCTTTTTTTCATTAATGAGGGACTGTTTTAGTGGGTTCACTCATTATGCTTGAATATATTTTTTGCTGGATCAATTCTTTAATTAGGAAATCATAAATGGTTGTTCCCACCCTATTGAATTTCACACCTTGCAAATAATAGGGAATACTTAGCCACTTCATTACCGTACAAGGGATCAGCCATGTTTTCTGTACATCATAGTGAATTGCAGGAACGTTTCATCATGGTCTTCGTGACAACAGGGGGGCGTGTTTTAGTCCAATAGTTTCAGATAGAATAAAATATGAGGTATAATTACATTAAACCCTTGGCACCTATCCCCCTATGTTATTCCATGTTCACATACAATATAAATAATAACGGTATTTGTCATTATCCTATTATGGATAAAACGCCATGTAAATCTTGGTGTTTGGCCCACTATTCATTTAAGGCAGATTCCCGATTTTAAAAAAAATCGTGAGCTTGTGAGCAATGTTTACACTTGTCCTCTAACTTAGATAAATGATCGAACTTTACCCATACAAGGTGGAAATCGTGGTATATTTCGGAGTGGAAGACCATGAGATCTTTGGCAGCTCGGTTATATCCGTCCTTGCCGACTGTATGTGTAAGTTGTAAACCAAATCTTGAGTCAATTTCTCAGTATCTTTGCGGATACAGTTAATTGAACTGTGGCCTGGGACCTGGGTAGTCTAGACTGCGGAGTTTGCAGAGGTATATAAAATTGCATAAATTGCAAAAGGTTTTTGTATGAAAAGAGTACATAAATTGCTGAAGCTATATGAATAAATTTGATGCTATATACAGGAACAAAGTGTTGTTTTACTTTAATGATTGTTGTTCCTGACTGTATCAATAAGGGACTTGTTTAGGCCTGTATCACGTTCCAGCTTTCTGCTCTTCATTTGTGATGCAAAATATACACGGACTTACAAACTGTTTTTGATTTAAAATTCCGAAAAAATTTTAAAACAGACTGGCATATTTTTTTTCAATGAAATTATGATGCGACATACGGTATAAAACACTGGCATTGGGAGGTCCAATCCTGATAGAGTGCCAGATGTGGAGTACGGCAGCCATTTTGATAGTACATTATAGATGATGTGACAATGTCCGTCACGCCGGGCAACGAACAAGCATTGCCCGGCAGTAATAACGTGAGCACCTGCAGGGCTTGTGCTTTTAAAATTTGAGCTCAATCAGGCGTGATAAGGTTATTGAATGCTGTGACTGTATGGCATATTCTTCGCTACCTCTAACATGTCAGTAGACCAGGTGCGAACTTGTGTTGGTTGAACATTGATGTCACCTCATCTACATAGGATACAAGGGCGGTCCTTGGTGTCGCGATCACCTGGTTTGAATGACCCTCGGGTTTCGCGTTCATTTTCGGCATCATCAATCAACCCAACCCTCCAAAGGTTCGATGTCCATACACCACGTGTACCTCATTTGACCTCTTGACCTTGAATACCCCTAGATGACCTGTCGGACCTTAACGATTTTTGGCATCAACAATCAATCCTATGCCTCCAGTTGCATCTTTCATACATCAATGTTTACCCCATTTTGACCTCCTTTGACCGTTAGCATGATCACATGACTTGTCGTGACCTTTAAAATTTTCGCGATCAACAATCGACCCTACCTCCAATTTTATGTCCATACCCGTTTACCCCCATTTTATCTCCTGACCTTGAATGACCCTGAATACCTTTGATCCACTACCAATACAAGAGGGTCGTCGAGTGCCAAATTTGTAAACCCGTATTTTCACAAATTCGGAATAAATCGCAATCTCATCAAATGCGCAGTTCACACTCCATAAACAACGTTTTTAACACAATTTGGCACTCGCCAGTGGTCAAAACTCGGTCTTCGCCGTAAGGCAACACACCCCCAAGTTTCAGACGTACGTGCGACCCGCGTCCTCCGAGAAACCAACTTTTACCCCATTTCACCTACTTTGACCTTGAATAACCTCCGATGACCTTTGATCCGCTAACCAATTAAAACTCGGTCTTCGGAAGGGTCAAGGGGCAACCCACCACAATTTTTCAGAACGTTCGACGACCCTCGGTCCTCCGAAAAATAGACTGGTCGACACACTGACAGACAAATATATTCCCACCCACAATCAAAGAGGTTCTATCTTCGTTTAACAAGCGTTGTGACCCTATCTCCTTTGTAGACAATCTTTTGCCAGTACACTTGTTTTTGATACCTTTCTAACCCTTTCGAGACCTTTCGTTGGATACTCCTTCGGGTTTTTGTGGCCTTACAGGGTGCGTATTCGTTAACCACATCAACTTGATCTGGCCCGGCCCAGCAACACCCACCCATCAGAGTTTCGCGTACCGTACGACCCCCGTCCTCCGTAGAAAATAGGACAAACAATCCCACGACAGATACCGTGGCCTATTATAATATAATGCATCAAAGAGCTGCTTTATGCTTTATTCCGTAGTGGGGCAATCAGGTATATTTTGGGGTCCGTGGTTGGGGTCGAAACTAAAATTGAGAAGTAAAACAAGTTTAAATAACCCTTCAATAATCATGCAAACACATAATTTATCAGTGATCTATTCCATAGCAGAAAATGACTAAAAGCCATTGTCACTATGAGCACCCCCAATGGACCAACATTTACAAATTAATCTAAAACATTATTAGTTATACATTTAGTTCAGGAAGCATTCCGTTTTTAAGTTCTGTCTCCCAACTTGAGTCCTGTTCTCTGACGGGAATTCCCCTCCGAAATCAGCTGCATAAATTATTTGAGTAAGAGCCAATGTAAAAGTCACGTTTAATGTCAACAACAAGTAAATGATATGCAAATGTTAACATTTCTTAATCACATTTATTGCACAGTAAATAAGGTTGGCTAATGGTTTATTCCTTTACCGTGTTTAGTCGATAGATTTAGCCCGTGGGTACTCAACACATATGACCATACATGAACGTGCCGCAAACGGGATTCTCATTTTCAGCATTCTGGTAAGAATTACCCTTTTTTTTTTTTTTTCAGCCAATTTGTATCATTAGTCGATTTTTTCCAAATTTCCTCCATGTGTTGCAAACACACGACTTTAAAAAAAATCAAATTACTATGAAAATCAATGCAGATGATGGCTTAGTGATGGGCTATAACTGCAATGACAGCCACGTGGAATGGTCTTCTTTGACCTATCTCATAAAGAGTTTACATACTGCCGTGTAAGAATTGTCCAGATTGGAGGAGGTATGTGTCGGAACGGTTGGGACTTCTGAATCCACTAGGTTCTCAAACTGGTTCCAATCTGCCTTGCGGAAGTTCCACCTTTTTAATGCTTTGTGGTACAGACTAATAGCAAGGCATCTCCTGACGCGATCAGTGATGGACATGTTGAGACTTCGGAAAGAATCGGACAGTATGGTAAAGAAGTGGCATCATATTTACAAATGCAAGGTCAGGATTTGAGGTGGGCTCCACCTTCCAGAGTAGGAAAACTGTCTGGTTGTTGGGGTCGTACAAAAGTTGTACGCCAGATTTGGAAACCCAGTCCTCTAGGGTGGATCCGTCAGGGTGGGTATTTCATGTAGACCCAGTTAATCGCTATGACTGTTGAAGCGCACCCATCGTAGATGCAAGGTGCACCCACCATAAGTAGGTAGAGAATCAGCTTGAAGCCGGGAGTTAGGTGGCCTGTATAGACATGATGATAGCCTGGACATCTACAATTTGGATCGTTGCCCATTCCATGGTGGAATCTGCAGGTGAGGTTGCAAGTGTTTCCATTGAGCTGTCGTTTTAACAAAGGTAACAATACCATTGACAACAATGTTTACAGCAATACTGCATGGGGCATCCTGACGAATTCTTGAAAGTAGCTTTTTGCGTGGCATATAGCTGTGTTTTTTTTCAGGGATGAGAGGGAACCCTACAATAAAGACAATTTAAATACTTTGCCAATATAACAGCTATTTTTACGATTATGATTTTTATGATCTCTACAACATTTTTTAGCAAGTACTTTCTTAGAAGCGCTACTCCCCTAGTTCACTCTTCTAAGAGTTTTAGCCAAATTTAAATTATTTTTACAAGCGTGAATGGGACTGAAAACAAGTACAGCTAAATATGCTATCGGGATGGTCAAGACAATCAGAACTTGTATATGGAAATGCACGGTTATGAAGACATGTTCTGGTGGGGGTGTGGGGTGGGGTTAAAATTGTTTTGGGTAGAAATGCAGCCAAAATATATTTTTGCCGAAAAAATTGGACCCTCAAGCTTTTCGGTGAAATGCAAAAGTTGTTATTTTAATTTAAAAAAAAAAAAATAATTCCAACGTCATAAATTTGATTTTTTTGCTCGCTGATGGAATAAGTTACTTTAGTTACCGGCCCCGACAAATGTAAGATAATTTTATAAAGCTACCATATAAATACAAAGGTCATTCACGTCAGAAGGATAGAAAAATGAGACCAATATTAGAGACCTATCTAGATGGCAATTTGTGTTGAGTACGCCCGGAGTTCGGGGATTTTCAAGGTTTTAAAATCAAATTCAATTTGAAATTCATATGCCTGCATTAAAGATGTCAATTCACATGCTGTCAAAAATAACTTAAGGAATTTCACAGTGCTAAAATCCATGTGTTTGTCAAAATAACTTTAAGGACAACTTTCAAGGTAAACCCATGTGTTTGCACAAAAGTTGTAATTTCCCAGTTTTGGAAAGGAATCCCCATATATAATTTCCAGGCTGTGTGGCAAATGTAATCTAACGTCACAAACTCGCAATAGCGTGACCGATACCGTCTGGTTGTCGTCAGCAACGTTGAATAAGTGCGCCCTCTGCAATTTGCTTCCTATCGATTGGTTGAAGTTTCCCGTATTGACGTGCATACTGAACATTTTCTAGTGTGAGCCAAATTTTGTACATAGCTGCACAAAAGTAGATAACAATAACACCTTATTTCATTAATCTTATTTTGTGAGGCCAAGGACAACGATTACTTTTTTTGTTGATTGGATCAATAAGGGGTCCAAATTGTATTGTCACTTACGGGATATCGCCATACTGATCAATCTAATACGATTGATTAATAAGGACCTGTACCCATCTTGTGAAGTTCTATACTGATAGTGGGTTGGTAGAACTTCTTGTTATGAGGTGGGCATGCTCAATGGGCATACGATGAAAATTCAGCAAATGACGCGAAAACCTCACCAGAAAAATGACGGTTCTATATCACAAATCGGGAAAAAAGTCTAGGAGGACAAGAGTAATTACATTTTTGAATTAGCCCAACCATCCCATTCGATGCTATACCTCATACACCTTGTAAAATATTTTGTAAAATATTAGGTATGTCATCTCAATCGCAACGGATAGTTGTGCTCTGGAAGAGGTCAGTATTTAACTAAAATTAGACTTCTATTTTAAGGGCATTTGTAAATTAGTATAATTCTGGTTTGCGGTCTACTAATATCCTCAAAAAAATGGGCTTCAAATTCAGTATTCTGACGGTGCGTTTTTGTGTTGTGAGCAACACTTGTGTCTCAAGGCTCCAATGTGCTGTATTAGAGGTATGGATTATTGGACATTTAATCGAAAATCGAAAAATTAGGCCACACACAAGCAGACAGATGTGATAAATTTCCAACACTAAAAAAAAAACTCTAATTTTACAGGAAAATCCTGGCAAACATTATGCCAACACTTGAGTACAAACTTACATATAGACTTCAAAACTTAATGGGGGCAAAAAGATTTCACTAACGGTGTCCCCCAAAATATGAAAAATCTGATTTTGCACTAATGTAAAAGCTTTCTATCAAAATATCCCCATGTGAAGGAATAAGCTGGAATGACTATTTGGAAACAAAAATGTGAAATTTTAATCATAGGAGGCAATATCATTGAAATTAAGCATATCAAAATTTGTTTTAATTTCAAGCTTTCTGAGCAAATGCAGGTAAGGAATTTATTGGGGTCGTGGCTATATGAAAACACTACATACTGACACAATATGATTGTTGCAACAATTAATAAACATGCTTAAGAAACTCTCTCTGGATTTAAGGCGGTTAGCAGCAGTCTCTGTCCGAACATTGGGTGCTTCACATGGCTTCACGCGGTTGCGAAGATGGAAAGCACACCCTGTGTCTTGGACTGTAATTTGCACGTAGGTGGTTTCTCACTAATAAGGCGCGGTCATCCAAAGCTTTGGAGAGTCCTGCTTTCCACAACGTGGAAGTAGGATCTTGCTAATTCGAGATCGTCTGCAGAGTCCAACCCCTGAAACAGTCTCTAAGGAGTTCAAAGTTTAGAGTTAAGATATCAACCAAGTATCTTCTATTGGTATTGAACCATGGGGAGATCTTTCCACCTCGTGACTCCGCGTAGTTGAATGGCGCGATGGTCTCCACACATGACAGATAGAGATCAGAACCGGCAAATCTAAGGTTTCCTTGCAGAAAGTGGGGCGACCTGGAAGCAGATCAGTTAACTATCTGTGGTTGTGGACAGCACCAAGACAATGAAAACATGTTCTTGGTCTGCCATGGAGCAACAATGCACAGAAGGAAGGCACTTGATTGTGGAATTAGTGCAGCTAGAATTGTGCCCCTTATGGCCGATATATTTGAGAACAATGTGTTTGGGCACGATAAGAAGACGGACTACCTTTAAAAACACTGATTGCAACATGTTTTTGATATAGTTGTTGAGCAGGGCAAAGTGAAATTATGGTTATAAACGAGAACCCCATTCTTGAAGTTTGGGGCAGGTTTGAAGATGTTTTTATATAGTGGAAGGTGTCAAAATTTTGTTGGTCCAACTCTGGGAAATGGGGGAACTTTGTAAAATAAGGGGGTAAAATTAGTACAGGGGTAAATTTGAAAATCCGGTCAATTGGTGTTTACAAATGTGATTGTGGGGTTAATATCAATGCGTCCGAGTCTACGATATTCTGACACAGACACATTGTTGATTAAAGTTACAGCAAAATAAAAGTTGGCCTATAATTACCGTGAGTCTTTAGCACCTTATTAATGACCTATCTGTTTTGGTATGCTCTTTGGGGGTAAAATATATCCGGTATTTCCACTGTACCAGCCTATCATCTGTGAGCAAACTGAAGAGCTTTCTATTTTGTGGACAATGAGCCAGGCCAGTGCCGCTTTAAAGCTAACTACAGGTTGGTGTGTATACGTTGAAATCCTCCATATAAGGGGCAAATCATTTCTTCAGGGACTGGGTACGAAAGCAGCAGGAGATTGAATCACCCGTCTCAAGTTGTTTGATTCAATTGCCATTTCCAGTATTCTTGTGGGCTAACATCTGGAAATAATGAATATGGCTGAGTAGAAGTGCATGTGTTTAGGCACTATCAGTAATTTGCTCAACCAGAAAAATAAAAAAAACATATAAAAATCAGATTTTTGCATGTGGTAACAAGTTTAGGTATCCTAAACATACCTCACAAGTTATAGGACACCAAAAGCAACCTAATAAGGACCAAAAATCTGATGTCACCGTCACACAACATCTGTAATTACAATTTGAATCAAACAATATTCCCATGCTTTGAAGGAGGAGGAAGAGTTCATTGGTAGAACACCAGAAAGTGTTCGTCTATGCAACATTCTAATGTTCTCTATTGGTCCAGCAAAAGAACGAGTATTCAAACATTTGAAAATGAATCAATATATTTACTATAGTCACATTTTGAGAAGCAGTTGGAAAACATGGTGTAAAAATTACAGATGGAGTTAATAATACATTATTGTTACGGACTGTTATCGGGTGGCAATGACATCATGCCATCATCATAGTGCATGGCAAGCTTTTTAACAGGTGTTGAAAAGCCCATGTCAGTAACTCGATACATTTTCCCTTTGTTTTCTATAGACCTGTTTAGAAGACCATTGAGCTACAAATGGTGTTATTGTGCTAAGCGGTGGCAGTGACAAATCACTGTTATTGTACATTCTGGCATGCTTTTTTGGCAGATGGGAAAAGCTCCTCGCATCGTCGTAAACTCACATACCATTCCCTTTGACATACCATGCCATTGTGCACCTGGCATTCTCTTGGACAGTGCGATAAAAGAATAAAAAAGCCCATGGTCAGTAACTCACATAACCATTCACCTTTGTTTTCTATAGATATGGTTAGAAACAATGAGCTGAAACAGATGTTGTTATTGTGCAAGCTGGTACAGTGTGATCCATCACTGCCATTTGTGCACCTGGCATGCTTGGACATGTGCTAAAAGCCCATGGTCACATACCATTTGCTATTGTTTATTTTCTATAAACAATGGGCCTAAAATATTTATATGACAGGTGCAGGGTGGATTAATATCTCAGTACTACCTCTATGGTTGTACTAGCAGTATGGGGGGGGGGGTGCATGTAAGAACCCCTCCATTTTTTCATATAAATGGAAGTGACGGTTTTTGTGGGTTCCCTTCATTCTGCTGCTTGACTTATTTTTTGCTGGATAAATTCTTTAATTAGGAAATGCATAAATGTGTTTTTCCACCCTAATTGAATTTACCTTGCAAATATAGTGAATACGTTACCACTTCCAGTACCGACAATGTAGCCATGTGTCTGTACATCATAGTGACATCATGAAAAAGTTTCAATGGTCTTCGGGTACAAAGGGGCGTGTTTATGGTCAGATGTGTCATATAGGTATAATATGAAGGTATAAAATTACATAACCCTTGGCACCTATCCCCCTATGTTATTCCATTTTACACCCCACGATCCCGAGTATAAGTAGAAGGGTAATTTTGTAATTATCCTATTATGGAAATATCGCCATGTAAATCTTGGGTGTTTTGCCACTATTATTTAAGGCAGATTCCACCACGATTTAAAAAAAAATCGGAGCTGTGTAGGCAATGTTCACTTGTCCTAACTTAGATGAAATGACGATTAACCCATGACGTGGAATCGTGGTTAATTTTCGGGTGGGAACTGTACCATGGGATCTTTGGCAGCTTCTGTTATATCCGTCCTTTGCCCACTGTATGTGGTAATTTAAACCAATCTTGAGTCAATTTCTCATATCGTGCTGATACAAGTTATTGAACTGTGGCCTGGGACCCCACCTGGTAGTCGAGACTAGCGGAGTTTGCAGAGGTAATTAAAATTGCATAAATTGGCAAAAAATGTTTGTATTAAAAGAGTACAGAAATTGCTGAGAGAGTATATGAATCAAATTTGATGCTATACAATGAACAAAGTGTTGTTTACCTTGTAATGTTTTGTGTATGAGACTGTATGCATCAAGGGACTGTTTAGGCCTGTAATCAATCACTGTTTTCATTCTTTCTGCATCTCATTTTTTGATGCAAATATACACGGAACTTAAAAAAAAAGCGGTTCGATATCACAACTTCCGAAATTTTAACGCGTGTGCAACTATTTTTTTTTCAATGAAATTATGATGCTACATCGGGTATACACTGGCATTGAGGCATATCCTGATAGAGGCACTATTTGTAATACGGCAGCCATTTTAAAGAACATTATAGATGGGGTGACAAGTGACGTCAACGCCGGGCAAAGAACAAAGCACTGCCCGGCATTATACGTGAGCACCTGCAAGGCTTAGGTGCTTTTAAATTTTGCACTCAATCCAGGCGTGAATACTGTTATTGAATGCTGTGACTGTATGGGGCTATTCTTCTCAAAAAACCTCTACATTCCGTAACCAGGTTCTAACTTGTGTTGTGAACATTGATGTCACCTATCTACAATAGATACAGGCGGTCCATGGTTTCATCGCGTCACCTGGTTTGAATGACCCTCGGGTTTCGCGGTTTCCAATTTTCGGCATCATCCATCCCCACCCTCAAAGTTTCATGTCCATACAACCAACGTTTTACCCACCCTACCTCATTTGACCTCTTGACCTTGAATGACCCCCGGATGACCTTGTCGTGACCTTTACGATTTTTGGCACAACAATCAATCCTAATGCCCCCAAGTTGCATGTTCATATACATCATGTTTACCACCCTTTGACCTCCTTGACCTTGATGACCAAATTACCTTGTTCGTGACTTTAAAATTTTCGGCATCAACAATCGGATCGACGACCCTACCCGCCAAGTTTCATGTCCATAACAAAAAACACCGTTTACCCCCATTTGATCTCCTTTGACCTTGAATGACCCTGATGCCGCTTTGATCCACAACCAATACAAGAGGGTCGTCGAGGGCCCAAATTGTTAAAACACGTATTTCAATGCGAAATAAATCGCAATCTCATCAAAATGCGCAGTTTCACACTCCATCGAAAAACGTTTTACACAATTTGGCACCGCCATTGGTGGCAAACTCGTTCTTCGGCGGTCAAGGGGCAATCCCACCCGCCAAGTTTCAGGAAGGTGCGACCCTCGGTCTCCGAAAACCAAACTTTACCCCCCATTTGACCTCCTTGACCTTGAATGACTCGATGACCTTGATCCTAACCAATAAAACCTCGGTCTTCGGAAGGTTAAGGGGCAAGACCCACCCAACCAAGTTTCAGGAACGTCGACCCTCGTCTCCGAGAAAATAGACGTGTTCAGACACCTGACAGACAAATATATTCCCACCTTCCCACCCAAAAATCAAGAGTACGTATCTCGTTTAGACTCTTGTGACCTATGCTCCATTTTTAGAACAATCTTTGCCCGTACTACTGTGTTTTGATAAACCCTTTCTATAACCTTTCGTTGGATACTCTTCGGGTTTGTTTTGGCAATTGACACAGGGTTCGGTATCCGCTAACCATCAAACTTGATCTGGCCCGGCCCACCTAACACAACAACCCACCCATTCAAGTTTTTCTTGATTGACTCGACGACCCCCGGCTCCGAGAAATAGCGGACAGACTCGCCAGACATACACTTGGCCTATTATAATATCATGCAAAATAGCTTGCTTTATGCTTTATTCCGTATTGTGTGGCAAATCAGGATAGTGGTTGGGGTCCCGGGTGGGGTCGACTAAGATTGAGATGAGTGTAAAACAATTTTAAATAACCCTTCAAATAAATCAGCAAACAATAATTTTATCATTGATCTAATGCCATAGCAGAAAATGACTAAAATCCATTTCACTATAGCACCCCCATGGACCAACAATTTACCAAATTTAATCTAAAAAACATTATTATTTAGCATTTAGGTTCAGGAGCATCCGTTTTAAACGTTCTGGGCCCAAATGGAGTCCTGTTTCCTCTGCCGGGAAATTCCCTCCGAAGATCAACTGCCATAAATTATTTGGATAAGGCCCAGTGACAAAAGTCCCGTTATGTCACACAAGATCAATATATCAATGTTACATTTCTTTAAATCACATTTATTGTCAAAAGTAAAATAAGGTGGCTAATGGTTTATTTTCCTTACCCGTGTTTAGGTCGATATAATTTATCCCGTGGGGTACCTCACACATAAACCATACATACATGAACGTGCCGCAAACGTTGTATCTCATTTTCAGCATTCTGGTATCATGACTTCCCTTTTTTTCCATGCCAAGTTTGGTATGTAGTCATTTTTTATTCCAAATTCCTACAATGTGTTGCAAACCACGACTTTAAAAAAATTCAATTGACTAATGAAACTCAATGCAGATGAGGGCTTAGTGATTGGATATAACTGCAATGACAGCCACGTGGAAATGGTCTTCTTTGCTATCTTATAAAGATAGTTTTACATACTGACTGCCGTGTAAGAATTGGTCAGTTGGAGGAGGTATGTGGTCGGAAGGTTGGGGTCACTCTGAATCCACCAGGCTCAAACTGTTCGCCTTGCGGAAGTTCCACCTTTTACTGGCTTTGTTTGTACAGGCTTAATAGCAAGGCTCTCCTGAGCGATCGGTGATGGACCATGTTGAGACTTCGGCAGCAATCGAGCACAGTACGGTGACAGAAATGGCATCCATATTTACAAATGCAGGTCATGAATTTGCAGGTTGTGCCCACCTTATATAGAAACTGTCTGGTGCTTGGGGTCGTAAAAAGTTGTACGCCAGAAATTGGAAACCCAGTCCTCTAGGGTGGATCCGTCATGGTTGGTATTCCTGTAACCCCAGTATCTTAATGACTTTTGAAGTCAAACCATCGTAGATGCAATTTGCCCCATAAGTAGGTGGAATCACTTGAATCCGGGAGTTAGGTGGCTTTGTAATAGACATTGATGACGTGGACATCACAAATTTGGGTGGTTGGCCCCTTCCCGGGTGGAATCTGCAGGTGAGGTGTCACTGTGTTTCCATTGAGCTGTTTTTTACATAACAAAGGTACCAATACCATTGACAACATGTTCTAAGCCATACGCATGGGAGCATCCTGCATGATTCTTCAAATAGCTTTTTGCTGCATATACTGGGTGTTTTTTTTCATTCAGGTATGAGATGGAACCCTACAATAAGACAATTTAAATACTTTTAATATTAACAGCTATTTTTACGATTATGATTTTGTAATGATTCTCTCAACATTTTTAATCAGTACTTCTTATGAAGCACTCCCCTATTTCACCTCTTCTCAGAGTTTTAGTCCATTAAATTTTTACAAGCTTGAATGTGACTGAAAACATTTACAGCTAAATATCTATCTCGGGAATGGTCAAGACAAAATCAGAACGTGTATATGGAAATGCCCGTTGATGAAGACTGTTATATGTGGGGGTGTCTGGGTGGGGTCCTCAAGTTTGTTTTGGGTCTGAAACGCCAGCCAATCTATCTTTGGGCCGAAAATTGGACTCCCACAGCTTATTTCGTGAAATGCCCAGTTGTTATTTAATTTACAAAAAAAAATAATTCCAACTTCAGCAATTTTTGATTGTTTTTCTCGCTGATTGAATAAGTTTACTTTATTTTTCCCGGCCCGAACAATTTAAGATCTTTTTAGCTAACCATCTCATAAAATGTCATTCACGACTCAGAATGCTGAAAAGGAGACCAATATTAGAGACATATCTAATCTAGATGTCAATTTGTGGTTGAGTACCCCGGAGTTCGGGTATTTTCAGAGGTTTTACAATCAAACATCAATTTGAAATTCTATCTCTTAAGATGTCAATTCACATGCTGTCAAAATAACTTAAGGACTTTCAACGTTTTTCAGGTAAACTCCATGTGTTTTTCCAAAAATAACTTTAAGGACTTTAAAGTGTAAACTCCATGGGTTTGTCACAAAAGTTGTAATTTCCCAGTTTTGGAAAGGAATCCCCATATATAATTTCCAGGCTGTGTGGAAAAAGTAATCTAACGTCACAAACTCGCAATAGCGTGACCGATACCGTCTGGTTGTCGTCAGCAACGTTGAATAAGTGCGCCCTCTGCAATTTGCTTGCTATCGATTGGTTGAAAGTTTCCCGTATCTGACTGTGCATAATGAATACTTTCCTAGTGCTGGAGACAAATTTTGTACATAGCTGCAAGTAGATAAAATAAACACCTTATTTATTCATCTTATTTATGTGAGGCAAGGACAACGATTAACTTTTTTTGTTGATTGGTATCAATAAGGGGTCCAAATTGTATTGTCACTTACGGGTTATATCGCCATACTGATAAATCAATCCGATTGTACCCATCTTGTGAAGTTCTATACTGATAGTGGGTTGGTAGACCTTCTTGTTATGAGGTGGGCAATGCTCAGTGGGCATTGTGAAACTCTCAGCAAATGACGCGAAAACCTCACCAGAAAAAATGACGGTTTCTATATCAAAATAATCGGGAAAAAGTCTCAGATGACAAGAGTAATTATTATTTTTGACATAGATATTTCGATGCTATACCTCATACACCTTGTAAAATATTTGGTAAACTATTAGGTATGTCATCTCAATCGCAACGGATATGTTGTGCTCTTGGAGAGGTCAGTATTTAACTAAAAATTCAGACTTCTATTTTAAGGGGCATTTTGTAAATTTAGTATAATTCTGTTTTGCGGTTCAATAATATCCTCAAAAAATGGGCTTTCAAATTTCCAGTTAATTCTGACGGTGCGTTTTTGTCTTGTGAGCAAACACTTGTGTCTCAAGGCTCCATATGTTGCTGTATTAGAGGTTATGGCTTATTGAGACATTTAATCGAAATCGAAAATTAGGCACACATCAAAAGTTCAGACGATGTATAAAATCTCCACATCACTAAAAAAAATACTCTAAATTTTACAGGAAATCCTGGCAAACATTATGCCAACAAATTGACGTACAAATTACATTATATATACTTCAAAACTTAAAGGTGCAACAAAAGATTTCACATAACCGGTGTCCCCCCAAAATATGAAAAATCTGATTTTTGCACTAATGTAAAGCTTTCTATCAAAAATATTCCCATGTGAAAGGATTAAGCTGAGAATGATCTCTTTAGAACAAAAATTGTGAAATTTCTAATTCACTATAGGAGCTAATATATTGAAATTAAGCAAATCAAAATTTGTTTTTACTTTCAAGGCATTTCTGTAGCCAAATGCAAGGTAAGAAATTTATTGGGGTCTTTTCTATATGAAATCACTACATATGACACAATATTATTGTTGCACATTTAATAAAAATGCTTAAGAAACTCTCTCTGGATTTAAGGCGGTTAGCAGCAGATCTCTGTCCGAACATTGGGTGCTTCACATGGCTTCACGCGGTTGCGAAGATGGAAAGCACACACCTGTGTCTTGGACGGATTTGCACGTAGGTGGTTTTCCTCATAATAAGGCGCGAGTTCATCCAAAGCTTTGGAGAGTCTCTCTTCAACAACTGTGAAGTCTGCATCCTGCTAATTCCGAGATCGTCTGCAAAGTCCAACCCCTTGAAACAGTCTCTAAGGAGTTAAAGATTTAGAGTTAAAGACTATCAACCAAGTAACTTCTATTGGTATTGAACCTGGTGAGCATCTTCCACCTCGTGGACTCCTCGTAGGTTGAATGGCGATGTCTCAACATGACAGATAGAGAATCAGAACCGGCAAATCTAAGGTTTCCTTGTTTTTTTTTTTTTTTTTTTTATCAAAAGTTCAGACGATGTATAAAATCTCCACATCACTAAAAAAAAAAAACTCTAAATTTTACAGGAAATCCTGGCAAACATTATGCCAACAAATTGACGTACAAATTACATTATATATACTTCAAAACTTAAAGGTGCAACAAAAGATTTCACATAACCGGTGTCCCCCCAAAATATGAAAAATCTGATTTTTGCACTAATGTAAAGCTTTCTATCAAAAATATCCCCATGTGAAAGGATTAAGCTGAGAATGATCTCTTTGGAACAAAAATTGTGAAATTTCTAATTCACTAGGAGCTAATATATTGAAATTAAGCAAATCAAAATTTGTTTTTACTTTCAAGGCATTTCTGTAGCCAAATGCAAGGTAAGAAATTTATTGGGGTCTTTTCTATATGAAATCACTACATATGACACAATGGGCATCCGAGGTTTTCTTCTTCAGTGGATTCAAAACTTTCTCTTCAGGCGGAAGCAGCGGGTTGTGTTCAAGGGTGGAGTTTCAGAGTGGTGTTCTGTAACCTCAGGTGTTCCTCAGGGCTCTGTTCTTTTTTTTTTTTTTTTTTTTTTGTTTTTATACAACCCATTCTCTTATCCAGAATTACTTGCTTTTGCTTTGTCAATTTGTATGTATTATATATATTTATCACATTTCTGTTTCTGTATTTTGCAAGTAATTCAAATAAATATTATTATGGAAAGCACACACCTGTGTCTTGGACGGATTTGCACGTAGGTGGTTTTCCTCATAATAAGGCGCGAGTTCATCCAAAGCTTTGGAGAGTCTCTCTTCAACAACTGTGAAGTCTGCATCCTGCTAATTCCGAGATCGTCTGCAAAGTCCAACCCCTTGAAACAGTCTCTAAGGAGTTAAAGATTTAGAGTTAAAGACTATCAACCAAGTAACTTCTATTGGTATTGAACCTGGTGAGCATCTTCCACCTCGTGGACTCCTCGTAGGTTGAATGGCGATGTCTCAACATGACAGATAGAGAATCAGAACCGGCAAATCTAAGGTTTCCTTGAAGAAGTGGGGCTACCTGGAAGCAGATCAGGAAACTATCTGTGGTTGTGGAACAGCACCACAGACAATGAAACATTTCTTGGTCTGCCATGGAGCAACAATGCACAGACAAGGAAGGACCTTTATTGTGGAATTCAGTGCAGCTAGACATTGTGCCCATCTCTGGCTCGATTATATTTGAGAACAATTGTGTTTGGGCACGATAAGAAGACGACTACAATTTTAAAAACACTGATGGCAAAATGTTTTTATATATTTGTTGAGCAGGGACAAAAGTGAAATAGTAGGGTTATAAACGAGAATCCCATTCTTGAAGTTTGGGAAAGGTTTGAAGATGTTTTACTATAGTTTTTAAGGGTGTCACACAATTTTTTTGGTCCACCTCAGTGAATGTGGGGAACTTTGTAAATAAGGTGGTAAACATTAGTACACAGGGGTAAATTTGAACAATCGGTCAATCTTGTGTTTAAAATGTGTATGTTTGGTTTAATATCAATGAGTAAGAGCCTACACGATATTCATGCAACATACACATTTGTTGATTAAAGTACAACAGCAACTAAAAGCTTGGCATCAATTACCTTGAGTCTTTATCACCTTATTAATGACCCACCTATCTGTTTTTAGGGATGCCTATTTTGGGGGTACAATATCTGTTATTCTTCCATTACCCAGCCTATCATCTGTTGAGCAAACTGAAGGATATTTTCATATTTTGTTACAATTTGCCAGTGCCGCTTAACAGCTCTACCAGTGCTTGGGTTGTATAGTTCATCCTCCATCATAAGACGCAATATCATTTTCACTCAGACGGTACACAGCAAGCCGGAGTATTGAATACCTTCCATCATCGGTATTGATTTGACTTCAATGCCCTTCCCCCTGTCTAGTCTTGTGGGCATATACACTCTGGACACATATGAAATATTGTTCTATGGTTCGATAGGTGATGTATTACCA
The DNA here is from genome assembly GCA_023653785.1 of Ophioderma brevispina. Classification (NCBI taxonomy): domain Eukaryota; kingdom Metazoa; phylum Echinodermata; class Ophiuroidea; order Amphilepidida; family Ophiodermatidae; genus Ophioderma; species Ophioderma brevispina. The sequence goes on from JAMKCH010023003.1 coordinate 61,767, forward strand.
GGCACTCATCAGTAATCTCTTCGTCAACCAGAAAATAAAAAAAATCATAAAAAATCATATTGTGTTTGCATTTTTTGTAACCAAAGTTTAGGTATCCTAACAGACTCACACAAGTTATAGGACCAAAGCAACCTAATAGGACAACAATCTACTATGTCAACCCGTCCACACAACATCTGTAATGCATTTTGACTTCAACTGATATTTTCCCATTGCTTTGAAGGAGGAATAGTGTTTCATTGTAGAACACCCCAGGGCTGTCCCCTTCGGATCCTAGTTTTTACCGTTTCTAAGATAAGCATTCCTGACTATATATCCTCCCCCTCTGTGAACGGTGACAGTAGTAGGGAAAATTCACACCTTTTGCAGTATCGCTTTGTCTAGAATTAGTGTTTCTGCAGGCTCTCTGGGCTTGGACCAACTTTGCTCAAACCATTTCACTTCCTCAGAGCACATTGCTGGATTTGCTCCTCTTGTGCTCTTCTGCTGATGCATTTGGCTTCTGCTGAGGCCAGATGATATAGCTCGCTCCTGAGTGCCATTTTGGCGCTGCGTATCTGTTACAGCCTTTCTCTTTCCTTTAGGAATGCCCATGGGTTAGGCTACTCTCCTATGAACCCTAGAACATTTCATGATCCACAACCTCAATCCCAGCTTCCCTATAAATAAAACTTGCAAGTAAACTTGCGACACTCTCCCCCCTTATGTGGCAAGGGATGGCATGTCTGAACAGACATTCAGATGACCTTTGACCTTGGTTCCATGACCTTTGACAACAGCCACATATGAAGAACCCCTATTGACCGTCACCCCAAGTTTGGTTTTTAATCCAGGACTTAAACTTTTCGCACAGAACCTGACAAAACCCAAAACCTAACCAAACTGGAACACATAAACATACATTACACATACGGACATTCTCACCCTCGGGCCATATCCCCCCTCATGCTTTCAAGTCCAGTGGATAAAAGAGATTTTGATATCATCTGACCATAGCCTAAAAATAGCATGTGGTCATAAGTCCCAAACTGGTCCTTAAAAATGTTTCAATCACACCCAACCGAGAATACAGCACCAATTTTGAGTTCAACCGAGCATAAGCCGTTAAGGGTAACAATCACACCAGTGACACGCGCCATAGACCTTGTATGTAAAATGATAGTTCAGCATTAATGGCTATAACTCGAGTTCCCTCTCGTTTTGGAAAATAAGGATATATGAATACACAAAGAGTAGGAATGTTCTCTACACATCTCAAAATTGACGATAACATTTACGTTTAGATTTTTGATATTTAAGATCTTTATAGATGCCGGATTTTCACGGGTCACTCCGACTCTTAGCCTCCTCGCATGCACCTTGGTAGTTTATACGCCGCCGATCACCTTAGATTTCATCAAAATTTCGATGTTTTCTTTTCAAATTGTCAGCACAAATTCAATCCTGTCTGCTAAAATAACTTTGGTCACAAAATCACAGAATACTAGAATATCGCACAATTTATACCACAAAAGATAAGGGTACTACAGTCGGATAAACCTCGGACTGTATAGGGCTGTGTCCACCCTAATAGTGGTGTTGTACCCTTAATGTGTTAAAATTAACACCCATAAGTTGTACATGGTTGGAAAGCTTATACTCCAAGGATGTCAGTTATGAACAAATGAACCCAAGAATGGATCAGGGTGGCAAAATATCATATAGGGGTAACTTGAAGAAATGTTCATTTTTTAACCAGACTTGCACCTGAGTTTTTTTAATTTTTGAGGAGGAGACCAAAAGACCTGATTTCTGAATATAACATTTACTGGGCTTCAATGAAATAAGAAATAAATAAAATATCAGGTTAAGATATACAGGGTGATCACAAACATGCTATGCAAAGTGCAAAAAAAGTGCATGTGTAAATAGTGAAAAATTTTGCAGGAGGGTTTGCTTACATTTCAGTGTGTGTGGTAATCAATTTTCAATGAGTAATGTTAAATTCCAATGCGTCTTGATTTTTTATACAAGGTACCTGTATGCGATTACCGGGTGGTCAAAATTTGGAATGAAAGCTTTTCGGTACATCAAAATACTTGACAGTAATCCAATTTGATTGTCTGTATTAAGAGGAGACAACAAATTCAAATGTTTTAGCCCATTTACATGGGAAACTCATTATTGGGACCAACTGTCTTTTGTTTTTGTGTTAATACAGGGGGGTTAAAAAAGTCCTCATTCATTTTTTAATTGTTTTAATTGATTGCATACTTTTTGTTTGGAAATTATCACTTTAAGTATTGATGTTTTGATAATACCTCAGACATGGTTTGAAGGTATGTTACTTTTATGTGGGTACCACATTATTTTATGTGTATTATGTTGTTGTTTAGATTATGCTGATGTTTACTTAGTTTTCATTCTTCATACAGTTTTAATTAAACATTATCATAAATTATAAGCACTTATCCATAATCAAGGTACAATTCATTGACTTTTAATTATGAGCACCCACTTACGTAAGAAACTAATTCGAAAATGGATGTGAGACAGAGGAGGAAAAATCAGCGCTGCGGACACAAATTGAGGGATTATTGCCACCTAATTAACATATATAATTTAATACTTTAAATTATTTTTCAGAAATTGAGTATTTTAATGGGAAGAGTAACCCTTATCTTTAGGTGTGGGTGTGTTGTAATTTGATTGCTTAGCATGTAAACTGTGTCAGTCATAAAGTTTCAAGTAATGCATTTTTTCACAATTTGTGTGTAACTCTGTGGGCTCCTCAACCGCCGGCTCCTCAACCGCCGGGTCCACCTGTGACATACTGATGAACTATTTATACCAAACTTTGTTCTTATACATCCTAATGATCTGGAACTTTTTTTATTTCAAAGAGGAGGAAATAGCAAACAAATTGATACCAAAGTCAAGGAGGTATTTGCCTTAGTAGAAGTTCTCAAAATAAGTGAAGTACATGAAAAAAAGGCGAACAATGAAACAAATCCAGCTCTGACATGCGACCATGTGTGATGTATTTTATAAGTATCCACTCTTTAGGAAATCACAATTTTTGTATTCTCTGTTCATAAACTGATAGAAATTACAACAGTGGGCTATGGGACAGCATGTATGAACATTTGCTCATAACATCAAAACACTCACTCTGTTAGAATGAAATAAAAAACTTTTCTTGAGGATATTTAGTGAACCATAAACCAGAATAGAGTGCTAGGATCACAAAATGCACCTTAATCTTTACAAAAGAATATCACATTCAGATTCACAAATTAACAGTTTGGTTTTAATATAGATTCATGTGGACATGTTCTTTATTTACATTCTTTAAATATAAGTATACATCATACCTGCAAACTTGTCACTACAATAGTTTATCCAACAACAAAAATATTAAAATACTTTCCCTCAGTCATAACAAAGCAAACTACCTTAATATATATACCAAGTTCTTTTTTTCAAATTAACAGATCAGATGTGACTTTGAATTTGGCCCATCGCTTGCAGTTGCAGCACCATAACACAGTCTTCTTGACAAAGTGTAAAAATCATGTGAGGCTTGACCTACTAAATAGATGCAAGAGCACTCTTGTTGAGCTATAAAGGGCACTTTTTTAATACGGCAACTGAATTTATTAGTTTGGAAACACCCTGTTAACACGAACTTAATCTTAACAAAGAAGCCAAAGTGATTTATACACATTTATAGTTTCATTCAATATATATATAAGAACTAAGGCAAGCAGTATAATCTACATGTATAAGCAGCTTCAACAAATTTAATCAAAATTTAAAAGTGATATTTGTAACAGACTCTCTATAGACATTTGTAAATAAATACTGTGAAGTGCCACTTTGTATATGAAATGACCTAGAGCGTAATAAAAGAATGTGTCCAGAGGCCTGCGATTGGGTCCTCCTGCACCATCTGGAACTGTGCTACTATATGAGTATACCTGCTCTATATGCTTTTAAAGTGATAATGTAATCTGGTGAATGGTTCATGCACCATACATAAGACTAACATTAGCCAACAAAATCACCAAAATGTTATTTTTTGGAGGAACTATAATCTGCCAGACTCATAGTCCTCCTACAACGGTAAATAGGACACTCAATTCAGTCGACTCTTTATGCAACATTTATTTCGTTGTCGTCTATGGAGCCCGGTCTATGGCTCTGGGCGGACCATATCTCCTTTTACAGGGGTTTCTGCCACTATCAAATTATTCTTAGATATATATCATTCAGAGATGTAAAAGAGGAGTAGTCCCATTTCCTGAAAATCCCAAATTTGAGCCGACGACAAGGCCAAATTTTAGCATAGCATCCGGTGAAGCTCCAGGGAATGAATTTTCTTACAAGATTTAACAACACAAGACCCCTTCTCTAAAATAAATTGGTACTTAAAACTTAGTTTTTGATGCAACTCTACTTTATCATTACCACTTTGGTGTCAGAAATTGAAGAAAAAAATTAAATTAAAAAATTCATTTTTACATTTCTGGAATTGTTTTTAATTTATGGTCAGAAATCTGGAAATTTCCAGAAAAGTTATTTGGTTCCTGAAATCTAATTTTCAAAGGTGAGGTAAACTTAAATATCATCTGCCTACATGAATTTTAATTCAGAAACACAATGCTTACAAGCATGATGAAACCCACAAGTGTTGCCTGAGGTGCAACTGAAACTTTGAAAAGCATACATTTAACAATTACTCTACACACATTTCACAGGAAACCCTGCTCCACCAAAAGGCTTTATTTCCATGATTTTTATGTGGAGGAAATATTTAGTAATCCTTCCATTTTAAGTGTCAAAATACTGGTTCCGCACATGCTACACAAACCCAATCACCCTACAAATACTGCTACACTTTACAGCCTTTTTTCACCAAATAAATAAAAATTAACAAAAACCTGTTGTCTATAAACACATACACGGCCGGATTCTTACTCACGTGGTAGCCTATACGGCAGCTACACCATGTCTACCGCGGCAGCTACTGCACAGTACACACTGGGCTAATTGCGAGGCGGTAGCTGCAAGATAGGGCTTACTAAGTACACAATTATTAGGTATACAGTAACGTGGCTACTCTGCTTTACCTACCCCAATGGCTACCCTGTAGTTGCCCACTAGGTGGAGAGAAGGTGGATGTTGAGTAGACAGTACCGGAGTAGACACGCAGCTACCGCGTTTTTTTTTTTTTTTTTTTTTTGGTTCCTGAAATCTAATTTTCAAAGGTGAGGTAAACTTAAATATCATCTGCCTACATGAATTTTAATTCAGAAACACAATGCTTACAAGCATGATGAAACCCACAAGTGTTGCCTGAGGTGCAACTGAAACTTTGAAAAGCATACATTTAACAATTACTCTACACACATTTCACAGGAAACCCTGCTCCACCAAAAGGCTTTATTTCCATGATTTTTATGTGGAGGAAATATTTAGTAATCCTTCCATTTTAAGTGTCAAAATACTGGTTCCGCACATGCTACACAAACCCAATCACCCTACAAATACTGCTACACTTCACAGCCTTTTTTCACCAAATAAATAAAAATTAACAAAAACCTGTTGTCTATAAACACATATACACACATACTTTGGTTTGTAATTGGTGGGAGAAAGTAAGAAATAAGAGTATCATAAGACTCCACATTATGTTTTTTCTCAGAAAGCCGTGCACATAGCTTTTAAAATTCATATCATATTTGAGTATATTATGAGTTTTTCATGTTTTTGATGTCTTTTTCATGTTTTTGATGTCCTTTTTTAATTCTCAGAAAAAGAAAAAAATAGCCCCTAAAAATAGAACATCTCAATCCTCTGAAAAAGGCAGCTGGGTGGGTAGAACACTTAAATGCACACTTAAAAAGCTACATGCACTGTGTTCTGAGACCAACTTTTTGGGGGCCATTATTTGGATTTTTTGGTAGTATAGGTATCACAATTTCCCCAGTTTAAACAAAGATGACAGTCAAACACCACAGGATCAGTTTATTGATGGCATTGGTTGGGAATAATTGGCTGGGATAACCAACTTTTCAGCATTATATAGCATAATATTTTCAGAGATTAATCTTTCAGCAAATTCACTACACTGAACACTTTTGGGTTGTTTTGAATTCAAACAACCACACATGCCACCCAAGGGTAAAAAAATATATTTCACTGCATTTTAAAATTTGCACCCTACTTGCTGCTTTCAAAAAGGCATAATTACATTATACTTACTCTGTATCATGTGCTTAGGTGCAAAGAGTAAAACATAATTATGCCAAAAATAACCTGATATACAGTACACTACTTTTCATTTGGAAATTGAGACCCATAGAGGCTTTGTACTCCATCCCACATGAAGCATGAAGTGACCTCATTACTACACAAATTTCACCATTTCACAACACTTCCCACCTGGTGCAACCTTTGCTGTTGCTGCACATGTTAATACTGCAAACAGTTCTATTTAGTATAACAGTTATATCAGCCATCTCTCTGTATAATTTTATCTATATTCTATTGTGGTCATGTTTTTTAATGTGGGCACCCAAAAATGGTGGATTTGTCACATATTTATGGTTTCATGGTCCATTTTCTTGTCATACCTTTGCAATACTCCAACAAAATGTAATGATTTAGGGCTCATTTTATAAATAATTTATTAGTCTTCAGAATTATTGGTGATACAATCCAAAAACATCAACCAATTAGCATGTACAATTCATTAAACTTAATTAGCCATGGGTGGAGGTGGATGCGGTTGCGGTGTGTACATTTTCAATGGGAACCACTTGCAGATTAACATAAATTTTGAATTACTTTGCATAAAATGGTAAAATCCATATTATTAAGGTTTCAGACCAATTTGCCAATTCAAAGATTAAATGAATTCAATAAATTGATTGAATTTGAACATAGGTCAACACACTTTCCTCCCTATACATTTCATACATTACACTCTTTAAATTGATGATAATGGTGCAACGGTCAAATAAAAAAGAGCCGAGCCTTGAAATGTTCAGAAAAAGTTTATGTACAATAGGTATTTCATCCTGTACCTAGGAAACATAATATATGTACAAGGATGGCGGACTTTGACATGAATAGCGCCCTCACCTTGAATTTGGTAAAAACTGTCATTTTCATGAAAACGGAAGGTGGAAATTTTTCATAACCTGTAAAAATGGATCCTTTGACCTCAAAAACATATACCCCAACAGTAAAATCAACATTGTAGGTAAATAATAAAATATTTGACACAAATTTTTTTTTTTTTTTTTTTTCTTTGCAATACTCCAACAAAATGTAATGATTTAGGGCTCATTTTATAAATAATTTATTAGTCTTCAAAATTATTGGTGATACAATCCAAAAACATCAACCAATTACTGTAAAAGTGATAATTTTCGCGCGTGTAATTTTTCGCATTTCAGCGATTTTTGACATTTTTGCTTGTTTTTAAATTCGCTCTTTTCAGCTATCCTACATAGACCTACACACAAAATAAACATTTTCGCGGGTTTTAAATTTCGCGCTAGCTCACAAGCGCGCGAAAAGCGCGAAAATTAATGTAGCGCGAAAATTTCCACTTTTACAGTAACATGTACAATTCATTAAACTTAATTAGCCAGGGGTGGAGGTGGATGCGGTTGCGGTGTGTACATTTTCAATGGGAACCACTTGCAGATTAACATAAATTTTGAATTACTTTGCATAAAATGGTAAAATCCATATTATTAAGGTTTCAGACTAATTTGCCAATTCAAAGATTAAATGAATTCAATAAATTGATTAAATTTGAACATAGGTCAACACACTTTCCTCCCTATACATTTCATACATTACACTCTTTAAATTGATGATAATGGTGCAACGGTCAAATAAAAAAGAGCTGAGCCTTGAAATGTTCAGAAAAAGTTTATGTACAATAGGTATTTCATCCTGTACCTAGGACACGGACTTTGACATGAATAGCGCCCTCACCTTGAATTTGGTAAAAACTGTCATTTTCATGAAAACGGAAGGTGGAAATTTTTCATAACCTGTAAAAATGGATCCTTTGACCTCAAAAACATATACCCCAACAGTAAAATCAACATTGTAGGTAAATAATAAAATATTTGACACAAATTTTTTTTTCTACCCCGAACAGAACAAATTTTTGCACTCCCTGTAAATTGAATTTGGCCCTAGATAATTCAGACAAATAATGTATTGCTTGAAAGGTCTTTCTTTCCACATCACAAAAATACACTTCCATTTTTATTTCAATATTCTGTATAAGAATATGAAACACAAAAATAGAGTTTAAAAATACTTTGTCTGTTGTTTCACCCTGTATAATTTATGTAACACCCTGTATAATCATTCCAATCACGCGTAGTTGAATGCCCCACCTTATAAGCTTTCAGAAAATCTATACTTTCATATGCTTCTGATAAA